>JAZGTJ010015004.1:0-13688 GCA_036877575.1 Botia almorhae
ATTAGAATTACCAGTGATCATCTTACCATTATTGTGTGATAGTGCAGTATGATTGCTTCAGAGAATGAGTGTGCTGGCTTACTTATCCTGAATGTAAGCTCCTTGAACAAAGTGGACTGGCCAGTTAGATGCCAAACCTTTATGGAAACTGCATTTTCCCTCAGAGCCTCCAGCCACTAATGAAAAGAATTCTAAGACACACATTCTCAGTGATTACATAACACTGTGTGGTAATGAATCTCTTCAGTGTTAAAAACTGAAAAAGGTCATTCTGTTTTTTCCAGTCTAGCTTACTTCTTATTGGCATTGCCTATAAGCACTGTTTAATCAAGCTCTATTCATTAATGGCTGGCATAGAGTCGTGGACAGCCATCTGTTTGGCCGGTCCACATACTGTGCCCTCCTCGCTTGGCAGACGCTCATGATGGAATTCAATAAGTAATTTTAGAGGTTGCTTTTGACAGGCTTTGCCTTCTGTGATGTTGATTGCATTTCCATAAGCACATGAGACAGTGCAGCGAGTCTTGTGATAAAAACATGTTTATTTTAGTGTTATTAAATTGTAAAAAGTAACTGGTTCTATCTTTTGTCTTAACAACCTTGTTCCTATAAAGATTAATGCAGTGTGGCATGCATTATCTGTCTATTTTTGTTAGACAGTTCCCTCAGAATGTTAAATTCATATAATAAATGATTATGAGTTATATTTTTGTGTTTTTAGGAAAAGGTGAAAGCAGTGTTTGATAACCTTATTCAGCTGGAACATTTGAATATAGTGAAGTTTCACAAGTACTGGGCAGACGTGAAGGAGAACAGAGCCAGGGTAAGAAACACAGCAAGAATCATTATTATTATGAAAGTGCCATTTTGAATTTTCAAATTATGATATTAAAACAAGAACTTCCCTCTTGTAGGTTATTTTCATTACAGAATACATGTCCTCTGGGAGTCTGAAGCAGTTTCTAAAAAAGACCAAGAAGAATCACAAGACCATGAATGAAAAGGTATGAATGTTCAGTCATTTTACACTAGAAGCTAAAATTAATCTTTTGCCTCAAGTGAATTGCTGACATTTTTGTGTTTTAAAGTATGTAGTAGCATAATGTTAGTATGTGTAAGCATTCGAGGACACAATTATTTAAAAATCTGAGTAATGTTTTCAGGTACTAAACTTTATTACTCATTTATATTAATAGAATTTATTTTAAACTTACTGATATAACATTCAGTGTATAACTATGTATTGGGTTAGATCTTGTTAAACCATTTTTTTAATGCTACACATAGATTTGTTAGCTCATTGTTAACTCTGATGATCTTCTAGGCATGGAAACGTTGGTGCACTCAGATATTATCTGCCTTAAGGTATGTGTACTTCTCCTTTGTTCAAGATTTCAGGCTGTGTTTGCCAATAATTTAGTGGCATAATTGAAAATAGAGAACAACATTCCCCATTGTCTCCTGGAATGTTCTCTATAATTGTCACAATTATCCATTTATTATGATATTTAATTGCTTATGGAGAACATCTGTATTTTACTCCTTTTTGTCACCGCTCTTTCTTTAGCTATTTGCATTCATGTGAACCTCCAATTATCCACGGAAACTTGACCTGTGACACCATCTTCATTCAGCACAATGGACTCATCAAAATTGGCTCAGGTGGGCTCAGGTGCACTATCTGTGAGTTTGAATGGAAGAATCTTTAAATGATATTGATTTTGTTACTGCTGAAGGTTTTGTGTCTTTGTAGTGGCTCCAGACACTATTAATAACCATGTCAAAACATGTCGCGAGGAACAGAAGAGTTTACATTTCTTTGCTCCAGAGTATGCAGGTAAAACACATGCTGAACTAAATAATTATATTGCATAATTTCTCTTAGTATTAAAAGGATATTTCTTCTAAAACCTAAACATTTGTCATCATTTATTCTTGTCCCAAACTGGTATAAATCAATTTCTTCAGTCGAACGCAAAATGATGCAGGATGTTAGTAATTGACAGCCTCGGTCCCCATTTACTTTCATTTTAAATTAAGACTGAGGGGAAAAAAATAACATGTTTTTAAACTTACTCTTCATGTTCCATGGAAGATAATGTCATACAGGTTTGGAATGACACAAGGGTGAGGAATGACAGAATTGTCTGTCTAAACTGTCCCCTTAATGTCACCACATTGTCATTCTATAGCCTTGTTGTATTACTCATTCTTTGAAGTTGACTTCGTATAATGTGTTCTCTACGGTCATTAACTCCAGCTGTAGTCAATGTCACTACCGCCGTGGACATCTACTCCTTTGGAATGTGCGCCTTGGAGGTGAGTGATAAGTTTGATGCGGGCTGCAAGCTGTCGTCATGCTGACCAGACCAGTGATTCAAGTTCTTTGCTCTGTTTGTAGATGGCTGTGCTGGAGATCCAAAGTAATGGAGAGTCATCTTACGTGTCACAAGAAGCCATTAATAGTGCCATCCATTCTCTGGAGGACCCACTGCAGAGAGTGTGTATAGAAGCAAAACACCATTTTATACAATAGTAATAGAATATTTGTATTATGTATACTGTCAATTGATTGAACATTGTAATCAAGGAAATAACGTGACATTTAGTTTACCTAATTAATTGAATATCATTATTTATAAAGAAAGTCCCCAAATAAAGGTAATTCAAACACCTTACAAAAAAATGGTTTTACAAGTCAGTAATTACTTGCCCAGATAATTACACACATGTCTATCACTGCCCTACTTTAGTGCATTTTGTCATTCTGTTTGTCTGAGGTAGATTTAGGAGCTGTATTCTGTCTGGGGTCTGTGCGAACGCCTCTGCCTGCTTTCAGAGTCTGATTTGACAAGGCAAATTGCCTGTAATAGCAGCTGAGCGGACAGCAGTTAGCGAAAAATGTTTCGCATTTAGATGGCAGTACAAGCTGGAATTGCTCAGATGATAGTACATTTTTCATTTAAAAAGTTCCTTACGGAATGCTGTGAAAATTGAAGGTCATGGTGCCCGATTAATGTTGTTTTTGTATATATAGATGATTTTGTCAAATCAATGTATTAAAAGTCCTACATAAGATGTATCTAGTAGTTAGTGTGCGCTATGTTTCTAGTGTGCGCTATGTTTCTAGTGCGCGCTATGTTTCTGTGTTAGACACATGTTGTGTGGGTATGTTTTAGGAGTTTATTCAGAAGTGTCTGGAGGTGGACCCCAGTAAGAGGCCCACAGCCAGAGAGCTGCTGTTCCATCAAGCTCTGTTTGAAGTGCCTCTTTTGAAACTCCTGGCAGCACACTGTATCGTCAGCCACCAGCGTGAGTCATGTAGCTAATCTAATAGCCTTTAGCCATTAAATTGTATATGACCTTATAAATGGGATACATTTAAAATAAATTTCCCTTTGGTTTCTGGGTTTGTAGACATGATCCCTGAAAATGCTTTAGAAGAAATGACCAAGAACATGGACCCTAACAAAGTGATCATGGAAAGGAAAGAGGTCCAGCTAAAGTGAGTCTCTTCCTGTGATGCTCTTGGTTTTAGTTTAAAATAGGGTAAACCCATAGATCAGTTTTATGATAGTTTTATGCTATTTAATGTGCTTCTCTAACCCTTTTTTCCCCACTAGACTCTCACAGTTTCCTGCATTGGAGCTTGATAAATTCCTGGAAGATGTCAGGTGAGCAAATTGATAAGTAAATATTTCATTATTAGGCACAAGTACAACGATAAACCAGTTTTTACATTCTGCCTTAACAGATGTTCTGTTTTTATCACCCTCGTTTACATCATGTATCTTGTAATTAAGAGCTGCGGTCTCCCTTCTCACTGTAGGAATGGAATCTATCCGCTGACAGCTTTTGGCGTGCCCTGCCCACAGCAGCCTCAGCAAGAGGCCGTCAAGTCCCCCATTGTACCGCCCTCCGTCAAAACACCCACGCCTGAGCCCGCAGAACTGGAGACCAGGAAGGTGAGAAATGGAATGAATTACAGATATGAATGAGGAGGGATTGTAACTTTTAAGAATAAATTACAGTTTTCTCACCTTCCCCTGCTATCAGTCAGACTCTTTGTGTGGTGTATTTGTGTTTATCTAGGGTTTTTTCAACCAAATCTAGATGGGTGGTTACAGTCAAACTTAACAGAATAAACTGACATTTAGTGTTTGTTAAAGACAGTCTCTCTTTTTTAAGGTCGTGCAAATGCAGTGCAATATCGAACCTGTGGAGGAAGGAGCAAAGCATCATGTAAGGCTTTTCTTGTTTATTGCTGGGCTAATGAAACCAGTCTTAAGTTAAACCAAATTGTGGATTATTGTGGATTTATTATTCGTCACTTCTCTTTTTTTATAGCTGACCTTACTGCTAAAACTGGAAGATAAGCTGAACCGACATTTGAGTTGTGATTTGGCACCAAGTAAGTGTTTAATCGGCTAAAGGCCAAGTGTGTTTGATACTCTACACTAGCATGTGAATACTAATGGTTCCGGCTGCACAATTCAAAATTTTAATTTAATGTGCTAAGGTGAGTCTCTGTTGCATTCTCAGTGTTGCCTCAAGGGGCGCTATACTGGGCATAGGGCTACTATTTTCATTTTTACACAAGCTTCATTATTCACTGTTATGAATGAATTATGAGAGAGGTAAACATTCATAACAAGTGGTCTCATGAGTCAGAATAAATTGTGGCTTTAGAAAATTACTGAAAATTACTGCAGTATAGTGTTGCTTAAACCTAATAACTGTGCTCAATGTGTCTGTAGATGAGAATGTACAGGAGTTGGCTGTTGAACTGGTCCAGCTTGGCTTCATTAGTGAGGTAAGAGATTTCTGCTTTCACTCAAGATATAATATAACTTATGATAATAACATGAAGTATTGTTTTCTGATATCTGCGTTTAATTTACACAAGTCCATTTTTCATGTTGATCGTTTTAGGCACCATGTTAGCAGCGTAATTTTCCCAACTCCTGATGTATGTTCTTTATTTCTTTGCCAAATAAGATATTTTCCTTTCTGTGGGAGCATTTGATTTTTTTTAAATAACCCAAACTCTTGGTGATATTACACAATGTTGTGAACAGTTTTTAGACCTCACTACAGGCCCAGATTTGGTTTATTTTTTAAGCAGTCACACAAACATTTTTAATAAACCGTTTCCAGCAATTAATCAATGATTCACTGGCTATTTGGGGAGATTCTTGGAACAAGTATAGTCTAATTCCTGGAAGAATGAGAATGGAAGAGGGTAAAGTCATAAACAGTGGGCTAATAGGAACCACAAACAAAGCAGAGATCATGGATTTGATGTCCCAAAAACTAAAAACAACACTTTCTCGCCTCTGTTAAAGCACAAACTAGAGCCAAAGCTCTCACAGAGAATACCACAACGGTTTGGCATTGCAGCACTAGTACACATTAGCATACGTCAGCTTAACCATCTGTACCACATTTTGTTAGGACTGTCTTTAAAAACACTAGTATCCTCAAAACTCATTGATACAGTTCGTCATGCATCATAAGATTCTCTGAACAACAGTTTTTAATGTAGTGGCTTGTTCCTTTGTGGACCTTACAAGCATTCGCTTGTGCTTTCTTGAGTATAAGAGAGAAACATTCTGAGATAATCGCTTCAGCATTGTCATCTGTCTGATTTGGCTCTTTTGAGGGGGATGATGCAGTACCATCTGTGTAACTCTGACTCTAGCGTTTATTTCCCTTCCATATCTCTGTACAATAGCTTCAATTGTGAGGAACTTTAAAAGTGTATACATCTTTATACACTCATTTTCTGCACTGTTGTTCATTTATAGAAACCCTGTTGTTTGTGTACACTTATATAGTTAAAAAATGCTAATATTTCAGCTTAATTATTTTGTTTATATGCGCCAATGTTAGTAATAAATAGCAATATTTGCAGTTTTTGTAAAATATATTTAGTGCATTATTTTTTTTAACCAAAACATTTTAATACCACACTGATGCCTTGATTAACATAATGTGTTGTAATGGAAATTGATCTCTTTCTTTGTTTGATTCATTTAGTTTAAACTGATTCATTGGTGATTAGAATAGAATCTAAAGCCTATTTAGTTAACTAGAGAATCTGTTCTAAGATTCTATTCAGATATTCTAAGAGTTTTTTTTCTGTCCTTCCTAAGGGGGATCAACCACGTCTCACGACCGTACTGGAGGAGGCCTTCACTAAATTCTACAGCCGTAATGGCTCTCTGAATCCTGTCACCGTTTCCTCATAGCAATGGGTTGAATCTGCCAGTTCCTTTCCACCATCCTTTATCCTCATGCACGGGATGGAACTTTAGCGCTTCATCACATTGTGGGTGTGTGTGAGCTTTGTGAGGAGGAATTGGAACGCCTCGAACTAAGCCTCAAAAACAAAACGACCCCTGCACTCTGTTTTTCACACCACTTTATGTGGCAAAGTGTTGGCTGATGGTTCCCATGTACATTTATCCTGTCAGTGTAGCAGTCAGCTGTTTTAAAAGAAGAAAAAAAATGACTCTGTTATTTAAGTCAGTATTACTAAGTGGATTTTGGAACGGTTTTGCTTACAGTATGTTTGGGATCGGTTACTTAAAGGATTTGCCAGTGTGCAAACCGTATGTTGTCTTTCTAGGAAAATGTTTTCAGTTGGTTCTCTTGATTCCCTCTCAGTCATTCTTTAATAGAGGAATGTTACCATTTTAATGAGCTATTTTGAAAATTCCAAATGTTCTCACTGATGTACCTTTTAAGTTACAAATTAATTATGGTTAACTTTGTCAAGATTCACCAAGACTGTGAATGGAAAGGGGTTCTCGGAACAGTGAATATGAAAAAACAGCAAACAGATTATCTCTTCGCTTATGGTCTATCTTTGAGCGCGTTTCACTTCTGAATTGTGGCGGCTGTTTTTTCTTCTGTGAATGTATGCTGTATTTTTTTCATCGTAATAAGAGAAGGGCACTTGGTTTGACTTTGTTTTTTGCTTTTCCCTTATGTGACACAGTTATGAGTTTCAGTATAGAGATATTACAGTTCTACAATGCACCAAATGTGTTAAAATGTGCCTTCAACAAAGACACAATCAATCCATGTTCAGAGGACCCACAGACAAACAAACATTGTATTATTTTTCTCATTGTGCAGGTTCTGTAGTTTTTTTTTTATTAAATCTGTCCAGCTACTGACTGGTCTGCATGCTGTTAAACTGTAACAATTTTATGGCACATTGGCAGTATGTTAAAGCTGTGTGTGTGCTTGTTAGACAGCATTGTTTCAATCCAAAAATGGGTGTATGCTTTTTACCTCAATTTGTGTTGGTGGCAATAAATTTCATATTCACCTTTATGGTACTTCAACATCTGTCTATTACAAGCCACAAATTTAAATGACACAAAAACATGGTGCAGTTGTGTAAGGGACAATATACATCCACACAAAAGGTATCACAAAAAAAATCCTAGGGGTTTATTTTGAGAACCTGCTGAATGTACATTAATTGGCTTATTATATGACTGCTTGCCACATGACTACGTAACTGGACACAAAATCTTGGTTTGAAATATTTTGCCACCCGTTTTGTTCTTGTTGGCATAAAAAAATGAGACTGTGGAGTGATACATTAAATGTTAGTTAGACGGATGTAGTACCAGACGAGATGATTCGCACTACCCGGATGAGCGGTCTGTTATTGGAGAATAACAGATTTCGGAACGTTGGGACTGACCAATCAGAATCAAGTATCCCAAAAAGCCATGTAATAACATTGTTAAAACAACTTGAGGAACAGTGTAGTATTTGTTTTACTATTTAATTGTGATGCTTATTTCTATTTAATAATGTTAATTGTCCACAATGCTGATTGGTTCAAACATTAGCCAATAGAGAGGCATACTCAAAAGCACACCACATGAATACATTATTGATGCAGACCAGCAAAGACAAATTAAAATGGTTTTCAAATGGGCAAGTATGACTCATTTTGTGTGGCTGTTGAGAAAACAAGTTTTTGTTAATCCTCCTCTGTAGTATTTTTAACAGAAGACCAAAACAATGGGTTTTATCTTTTGAGGGTTCAGTTTGTCTCATGCAAAACATTTAAAAACTGCTTTTACATCTGTTAACCCTGTACCTTTTCAAAGTTGCACCCTTTCTTGATGTAAAGATGGGAACATATATTGTGTGTGTGTCGTATTTCATATATTGAAATACTTTCAATATTAGTTTTTTATTCAAAAAAATAATTTTGTGGAAAAAATTAAGGTTATCATTGAAAATGATTTTATTACTGCTCCCAGAATCATTGGAAGAAAACAGCCCTTGCACAAATGCACAATTAGACATTAAAACTTTTTTTTTGTCCAAAACAATCATTTTACATAAATTGGCATGCAGACCAACAAGTAGAATTACAAAATTAAACCATTATTTCATTTTGGTTTAGAAAAAAATGTCAAGGCAGAAAAATAAATTCTCATTAAAAACATCCCATTGATACATAAAAAGGCAACAATTATAGAAACATGAAAACCTACAAACATTTTTGGATGTGGTTCACTTCCTTTATAACATGTAATGTAAAAAGAATACAAAACAGTACAAAGCACTCAAAAAATCACATACTGATTTACATTTGACATTGGTTTGTTATATAAATTGTATTCATGTAAATAATGAGGCACAGAATGACTCCGTGTAGCCCAGAGTCATTAGGCCTCACAATCCTGTCCTCATTATGAACTGCAATCCTCAAACAGTTTAGTCCTTGTGTCACATTTAATAGCGGCCAAGTTTGCGTTTTTCATACTGATATTTTGCTGTTTACGAAGCTTACAGCAGTTTGTTCAGTCTTTGATGGTCTTCCGCTGGACAACTATATGTATTTACAGTCAACGTTGTCATTTTTGTCCTGTAGGGTTGGCTCAAAGCAAAGTCACCTTTAGCTGGTCTCAGTGTCTCTGCTTAAATCACTACACACAGCTGTAGACTCGCCGAGGGCTGTTGACATTGTCAAAAGGCAAAATTTTCAGGCAAATCTTGTAGTTTTGAGATGCCCCCAAGTTTGGAATGTCAAAAAGGAGTTCAATAAAAATCCATCTGATTTGTCCTTACTGTTCCTATTTCTTAAGACACTGGTACATGAGTGTTCTGGGATTCAGCATGTAGCGCTCCGAGTTGAAGAACTTGAGGTACTGGGGCATAGGTGACCTTGGGGTCATGTATGACATACCTGGAGCGACTGCCATTGCTTCTGCCAGTTTCTGCTTCATTTCCCGAACTTCCTGGTCTTGTTTTACAATTTTAACTAGAGAAAAGAAGTTAGAATAAATATGATGAGTTTTGGAAATCAGTATCAATAGTGCAATGGTTTATAATCAGTATATAGTAAGTAAAATAGTCAGGCCTAGTATTTATTTCGTTTTTAGACATAAAATTAAATGAAGGCGCCGTGAGGAGATAACAGCTGAGCACTGTCCCTAACAAAATTAAATTTGACAATCGACAATTGTTTTCTTGACAGCACAAATTTTCCCAGAAATGCCCAAGCTGGCTAATCAGATACCAGGAAGTAACTGTGCAAACAGTGAATTGTATTGTCAGGATAGAAACTTTTTTCATTCAATAATAAAATGTGCTTAACACTAGGAGCAATTGATAGTTAGTGGTTTCTTGTAGCATTACTGTCACAAGTTGATATTTGTGTGATAGCTGCATAAGAAATTATTTTAAATGCAATGAAGAACCTTGAGCTATATCCAGCCGTCTGCGGGCGTCTCCGAGTGCCGAGAAGAGGTCTAGTTTGAGACGGGTTTCTGCACTGAGGTTGTACTCTAGATGCTGTGCCTTGTCCTGCATGGAGGAGAGAGCTGAGAGGAGGACATCTGCCTCCTGCTCTGTGCATCTGTTCCTCTGGAGGGTCTGGAGAGGAACAGCATAATATTGCACATATGAGATAAGACAGAATAAAAAAAATAATGGTGATAGAGCAATTTAGGCTATTGTGTGAATGATTCAGGTGCACATAACATCTAAATCCCATGTGTCTAGTTCGTTTGTTTTTGTGTTAAAATATTTCTATGCCAGCTTGATAAGCAGAGACAAATATAAGCGAGCTATACTGTCATTCTTTAAAAACACTGCTCTGTTTGTTTGAGCATCCTGACCATCCCATCCCAGCAATATTGATCAACCAATGACGTGACTATGCAAATGAGAAAAATGAGTTCCCAGGAAACCCTGTGTGTACCTGAGTATATCAATAAACTTATGCATTATGTACACATTCAATTTTTGTATATGCACATTTTATGTGATCTTAAATAAATGTTAGGAGGGCCAGACTTGCATTACTCTTGTCATTTCCAAAAGAGTTTGGAAATGTCTTTCAATGAAGTTTGAAGTTATGCAACAATTCTCAGGTTGCACATTTCTTTAGAAAGACCTGGCCTCCGTCTTGGCATGTTTTATATACCACAGACATTCACACGCACAAACAACCACAGCAAGCTACCTGGGTCCACATGTATGACTTAACATAACAATATGAAGCACAAACATCACACCACAAAAATCATTATATACTGAACAAATCTACGAACCAAGTCTTTTACCTCCACTTCATTCTCTAGAACTCTCCTGTGATTCTCTTTCCCCTGATATTCCAGCTGTAGTTGTTTATACTCTGAATCTAGATCTTTAGCTTTCTTCCTCAACATTTGGGTTTCACTGTGTTCTTGCCTACAGCGGATGGAAAAAAATACACAATTTTATAGCAACAGGTGTATTTTGACATTGCTATTTTCAGTTCACATTTCCACTGCCAATTTACCTTAATTACTTGTTTATATTGCAATAGTTTATTCATTTATGCATATAAATAATTCTTGCGTTTTTCCTTTAATATTAAAACTACCTGTGTGATGCATTTCGAAGTAAAAAAGACGCTTCATCAAATTTTTGGGCTCTGACTTCTGTGAGTTGTTTTTCTACTGACACCCGAGCATCTGTTTCCATTCTGATTTTCTTCTCCAGCAGGGAACTGTTTTGTTTGTCCTTCTGTCGGGATTTTGTCAGACACTGAATCCTGCATGGCAGCACACCAGAGAGTTGAAATGAAAAGCATTAGCTTTAATGCTCAAGCCAAACATACTTTTACAGCAGAAAAAGCTTGACTTTTCATAGATGTCCTTGTAGCACCTCATTCCTTTGAAACCATATAGTCATGTTCCATTTAGATTCAAATCAGCATAAGAAAAGATTTTGCGCTGCAGTATTATATATGGGTGAGTATTGGTACACTTTTGCCCCTGTGAACATTTGGAAAATAAACTTAATACAAACATTGCACTCTTAGTACTTTATTTTATTTGTTCATTAATGATGCCCAATAGTGTATATACATACAAATTTTGTTTTTCAAATCTTACATTTTAAGCAATCAAATATACTAACTGATCAGTTTTCGGTTGTGCTGTAAATTATGGTAAAACTGAGCATCATGATTTTTGTTAAAGCTGATTCACATTCACACGAATAAATATATTAAAATGAGTTTATGAAAATTTCACTCTTTACTTACCTGACTTAAATTACCTGTTTTAAAAAGTAGCAGAACTAAATGAAGTTATGGCCAAAAAAAGTTTCCAAAAAGTTGTTATATTTTGTTTTAATACAACCTTTGTTTTCTATTATAAAAAAAGAAAGATGTTCATACAAAAATGAGCTCATAAAGTGGCTGCAGTTGAACAAACATCCATGTTTATTGTACAACAACAGCAGTCACGCTTTAAGCAGCGTTACAGAACATCAATGCAGAGTTCTAATGCCAGCAGCAGAGAAAGATCAGAGAACTCACTTGTTCTGCAGAAGATCATTTGCATGTCTCAGCAGAGAGACTTCAGGCCGCAGACTGTGTTCGCTGTTGGTGAGATTACAAATATGGCTGCGCAGTTCTTGCTCACTCTGTCTGCTCGCTTGCAGCTCTGCCTTCATTCTCCTCATTTCTTGTTCCAGCCTGGAAAACAGATGGAGATCAATACAGTGTAGGCATAGTATGAATGAATTACCCATGATGAACAGTTAAATACACTTGCAAAACATATTTTATTGATTTATTTTGAACATACAGAAAATGGAAAATAAACATACTTTAATATCTGGTCAGCGTGTGGGTTTGGAGGACTTGGGATGTTTGGTGAGCACCTATCGGCAGTGTCCCCTGTAGAGTTCAAGGCTTTGGGGGCTTTCTGCCTTTTCTCCCCTTTGCCATTAAGGATATTTACTGAACTTCTGTGCACTTTGGGCACGGAGCTCCTGGAAGGTCTTGGAGCTTTGCTGCTCTGGTCCTCCTGAGGTAGGTTTTCAGGGATTTCCAGCATGGACGGAGAGTCTAAATGAAGTTCACCTCCACAATGTTTGGGCCCTGGAGTTTGTGGATTCGCGTCTCTTTCAGGTCTTCCAGGAAGTCTGTGGATTTGTAGACAGTCTTCCATGTTTTGCTTGTACTCTGATGTGATGTCATCATTTGGACACTGGTATTGCATTGGCCTGGATTTGACCACCTTCCATTTGGGATCTGTATACACAGGACACTAGTTTCTCAAATGAATGCTGCAATTTTGTCCCACATCGTTAACAATAACAGCACATTTTAGGTATATAACATAATAGATATGGAAAAATCAATGCATGCAGTTATGATTAAAAGCTATGAAATAAAGCAGCGGTACCTTCAATGCACAATTTTGGGTACAGGTGCATGTGAGGTAGGGATTGTTGCAAAAGATCCATGTGGAGGTCATTTTCACTCCCAACAGATTTCTGAGTGTGCAGCTTAAACAGACTGGAGAAGTAGCAGGTCGCGTCAAATCCCATATACACTAGTGGATAACCAATGCTGGGAGAAATAACGAGTTTGACTGAGTTATATTGCATGCATGATATCAGCTTAACTGATATTCAGCTCCAAAAAGTGTCAATCAGAACCTACCAGTGTGCAGCAAATAGATGGGACAGATTTACATGGGGACTTTTCAGGTCCCGCAGTCGTAGGGAAGCATCCATATACACTAAGAGAATCCATAATGTCACAGTTGGCATACAGATTCCCTTTTCTGCAAATAAATATCATTAACTGAATGTCCTACTATACACGGGCACTCCACTGTATCTGTGTTGATGAAATGGTACTGTATTTTAATTTAAAGCTTACCTGTATGCCACATATAGTTGAGTAACACATATGTACTGGCTGCAAAAAATAGCCAGTGTAAGGGTACAAAAATTAAACAGCATAAGTCCAGAGTAAATGCAGCACATACAAAAACCACACAGATGGCCTGTAAAAGAAAAGGGGTGATGGGTGGTCAGTTTCTTTACTTGCTGTCAAATTATATGCAAATTTTTATGTGCATATATATATATATATATATATATATATATAATTTGCATATAATTTTTGTAAAAAAATGTTATATATATGCAAATAAAAATAATATATGTATATATATATACAGTTTGACCAGATACTGAATGTTGACAGAAAATGCCTACCAGCCCATGACAGTGAAAGGTTGTGTAGACAGTCCCAAGAAAGAGCCAACAGGGCCACAGATATTCCAGTCTGAACTCCAGAATAAAGTCAGCAAACAGCACCAGCATCCAGACAATCATCAGTTTCAGAACAGAGTAAG
>JAZGTJ010015005.1:0-13687 GCA_036877575.1 Botia almorhae
AATTTGCTTTTAAAATGTATCTTAAGAATGTTTATATACTGTATTTTTCTTAAAAACAAGTAGCTGGAAAATTATTTCCTTCAGTAGAATATCTGATCAATACACATAAATGGAAACATAATGGCGACAGTCTTTCTCATCATTGCCTGAAGGTTGTATGGTTGGGCAAACACAGCCATCTTACACTTACGTAATTTCAGCACTAGGCAGTATTCCGTCATCCTGTGATGGGGGTCCCCTACTGAAATCCACTTCCATCTGTCCATGTTTGCTTTCCTCTAGTACACCACAGTGTAAATGGTAAAAGCCAGTCGGGCTCCTTTCAAAACACTCAAGGGATCAGCTCACCAAATCTGCTTCTTGTAACCTTGCCAGTGGCTGACTGGGAGTCCCTGGTGAGGGCAACTACAGTTAAATTTATCCCAAAGTGGTGAAGCATAGCTGGGTTGGCGCCTTTCTGTCATCCTATGCTGTCCTTGAACAGTGACCAATGACCTTAACAGCAAACTCTGTAGAGTTCCCCTCTTGGTGACTGACACTGAGTGTATTTCCTTTGAAATCTGCAGAAATGGACATTTATGAGCAATCGATCTTTGAATATGTTGTTATTGGCTTCTGACAATTGTTTTTAGGCAGATTTACAAATCTAACCCTAAAGGGAAAGTTCAGCTAAAAACCTAAAACCTAATATTTGTTCAGTGGATCACAAAACCAGATATTATATTATCCTTTTTTATATATTATATTATTGTTATTTTCAATGGCAATTCATAGTGATTACAGGCAGCTGTCAAAAAAGACCATCATTTTAAGTCTTCTGGCACCATATAATATTTTTGCACAACAAAATGTACATAGGCCCGAATGTAATGATAGGATGTCCTACTTGCCTGTCAAACTGTGTATTTGCATCATGTTCATGTGTGTCAGAGGAGGCGTGGCTTTGGAAAGCGCTCTATAGGGAGGGTGCGACTCTTCAAAGCTAGCTTGCTGTTGCTAGCCTCTCCAAAAATTCCTACCCTACCTTCTTAAGTGTCCATCAAACTTGTCCTTTGTATATTTTATCAGTACAAACCCATGACAAAATGTACAGTTTGATTTCTCACTTATAATCAACATCTCTCTCTCTTTTCTCACAGTGGGTAGCATTCGCATCTCTGTTCTTCATCTTGGTGTCCATTACCACATTCTGTTTGGAGACCCATGAAGCCTTTAATCCAATAATCAACCGGACTGAGATCATCATGGTGGGCGACGAACCTGTGGAGCGCATTGTCCCCGAGACGGAGACCATGGTGCAGCTAACCTACATCGAAGGTGTCTGTGTGGTGTGGTTCACATTTGAGTTTTTGATTCGAGTGACCACCTGTCCAGACAAACTAAAGTTCGTCAGAAACACCCTCAACATCATCGACTTTGTGGCGATTCTTCCGTTTTACCTGGAGGTGGGACTGAGCGGACTGTCCTCCAAAGCGGCAAAAGACGTGTTGGGTTTCCTCCGCGTTGTGCGATTTGTGCGAATTCTCCGTATCTTCAAGTTGACGCGGCACTTCGTAGGGTTGCGGGTTTTAGGCCACACGCTCCGTGCCAGTACGAATGAATTCATTCTCCTTATCATTTTCCTTGCGCTTGGAGTCTTAATCTTTGCCACTATGATCTACTACGCTGAACGCATCGGAAGAAACCCCAACGATCCTAACGCTAGTAACGACACACACTTCAAGAACATCCCCATTGGCTTCTGGTGGGCTGTGGTAACTATGACAACGCTCGGCTACGGTGACATGTACCCTCAGACGACCTCCGGCATGCTGGTTGGCGCCCTGTGCGCCCTGGCGGGTGTGCTGACTATCGCCATGCCTGTGCCGGTTATTGTGAACAACTTCGGCATGTATTATTCTCTAGCAATGGCGAAACAAAAACTACCAAAGAAAAAAAGTAAGCATATCCCACGAGCACCTCAGCTGGGGTCTCCCAACTACTGCAAATCAGTTATTAACTCCCCACGACCCAGTACGCACAGCGACACCTGTCCCCTGGCACAGGAAGAGGTTTCCGAGATCCGATACCAAGGTAGGAACTAGTATTTTAGCGTCTATCAATGTGAATGATATTTCTCCCAGAAACAATATTACCCGTTCTATTTCAACTTGGCGGGTCAACTCTGTGCATTGTTGATATGTACATTAAGTCAGAAGTTGCATAATTTAGTAAATTAGACCCTCTGTCTCTTTATTTTTCACCTTCTCGCTCTGTAGTTTTGCCGTCTAAGTGTGTTCTATTACACATAGCTTTAACAGGCATTTAAATTACAGATAACTCAGCCCACTAATTAAGTGGGACTAACAATACACACTATAGTTTACACTGTTAGAGAACACTTTATATCTATTGGTAGTAATGGGATGGTTAGTTGAAAGGATAGTTGGAAGTTTGTGAGGTCTTTAGGTTTTGGTTTCTTTTAACATAGGCATCAGTTAACCACTGAACCTTTCAAAGATGGAGCGAGTTCTCTCTGAAATCCAGTTTGCTGTATTCCCACGTGATTTCAACTTGAACTGGCTCTCCCCCACCATCAAAATGTATATTACCTCGTATACCAAACGTTCCATCAGTGCTTTCACTATTGTGTAAGTGCCCTAATGCAGAAACATGAATCTAATTTCCTTGAGGTGCTATAGCGGAAGAAGAATAGTTTCCGAGCAAATGTAAATGTCAATCAGTAGATCACAACTAGTGGGTCGTGACCCATAAAAATGAATTTGTTCTGATTGGTTCATTTTCACAGCAACCTTTGATCTAGATATAGTCATATTTTTTTCACGAAAATGCAATTTAGTTTTAGTCATATTGTAGTTAGTTTTAGTATTTTAGTTATTTTTATTTGTTTTAGTTATTTTAGTTAGTTAGTTTAGTTAGTTTTAGTCAGATAACATTAAACAAACGTAAAGATAACATTAAATAAAAGCATGTCAGGACCTTTTCCACCAAAGTCCAGTTATTAGTATTTATGCATTGTTGCAACATGGAGAATATTGGACCATGAATGACATGTTCACTGAAGGGCGTGAACGTTCAATACATTTAACCAATGAAATGCTGCTTCGCACCTCACAATCAAATGTTATTGGCACACATTTTAGCCCTTCTGAAGGCAGCAAAAAGATAATATAAGAAATGAACTATGATAGCACACATATTTTGCACTGCACTGTCCAATGAGGGAGAGATTTCCGTCAATGAGAAATATGAGTTAAAGCATTAAGTTGCATTGCAATGACAACAAACATTTCACTTAGAGACAATTCATGAATTTAATACAATTCACTTGTTCAAAATACCCCCTATATTGAATGTAACATCATTATTTCACATACGTGTACATCAAACATACATTCTGTTACATATTCAAATGGAGGACAGTGAAACTACATGTATTATTTAGTATGTCAATCAATCTTATGAATGCTTTAACCGGCGCAGGAAAGTGTTTGATTATTTTTAACTTATGTTTATATTTCAAATCAATAACATTAGCATAACAATGTGATTGGGCTGCACACAGCAAATTTACATTATCAAACCCTCACATAGAAAAATATATATCATGTTTGGGATAGATTTGGCTTTCAGGATGTGTAGCTCTGTTGACAGTTTCAGAAAATGCTACATGTCACTTTAAATCAATATGAAATGAGTCATCTCTCTTTACCTGTGATTGGAGATTTTAAAGTGAATGGCGAACCATCCAAAGCCGCCCTGGCCAATGAGGACTGTCCTCACATCGACCAGGCGGTGTCCCCCGAGGAAGTCTTCAGCCCCGTGGACCGTGAGAGACCCTGCTTCCTGCTCACCTCTGGAGGAGAACGAGCCAATCACACGGGAGTGAGAGTCAGGAAGGGTACGTAAGCAGCCAATCGCGGCTAGCCTTCAGAGCACTGCCAGTGCTGTGTCTGAAAGTGGAGCAGCTGTCAATCAAAGAATGCTCTTTCAGTGCAAGTCAACCCACCACCCTTAAGCTTTCTGTCTTGCAGTCTAATAGCTGCTCAGGTTTGCTGTTATTGTAAGGTTGACAGGAAAGGTGTGCTAGAAACATTCAAGTAAACTGCTTTCTTTGGATTTTTAGCTCTGTTTAAACAAGACCTTTTAAAAGAACATTTGGTTCCAGTTTTTTTAACATAATTATACAAATGCAGTACATTTACAGCTATTTTTAAGCAGCATTTATTTAGTTAGAGCAGATGTCATGTTCTGAGTTTAATTAGATTTTTATGAGTAAACTAACATATGAAATATATAAGCTTCAGTATATTGCCTAGCAGTGTGCTTGTTTTGCATGCAGATTCACAACGGTGGGGGGTAATGATGACCGTGAATCTCACAAGAGATGCAGCATGGGATTATGGGGCATGTGGTCACATGACAAGAACTTAGCCAGTCAGAAGCTCTTGGTTGTAACCTGAAACAGTCCATTAGCAAAACAGATGCTGTTAGAGCAAGTTCATGCTACCCCACTGAAAAGACTAGTTCAGTCCAGCTGGTGAGGCTGGTTGACCTTCATGGTCTTTCTAGATATGCTAATTGACCAAGAAAGTAAAGAACATGTGCTACTCACTAACTTTGCTGATCTTTTCAGAAATAAAATCAAGAAGAACTTGACCAGAGCTACTAAGTAAACTCCCTCAATATTCATACTTAAAAAAACCTAACAGGCTTAACAGATGACACAAATATTGCTGTATATTTTAAGACCTTATTTTCCTGTAGTTAACTCTATATCTGCTTCATAGATTCATAGCATTGTTTTCCGAATGGGCTGCAGTTTCTGGCTGGGTTCTTTGATGTTCTGAACCTGTGTTGTGCTGTTCAGCACCGTGGAACCACCCCATGCATGCGGTAGACAGTCTAAAGCATATAACGCATGGAGGACGATGCAGTTGACTTGGCGATTGGTCACCGTCAACTGGCTAATCATGAACATAACAAACACATGACAGGGGAATGCACTAACAAACTTCTAACTACACAAACACACACAAATTACTCACGAACACAAACCGTGACAGAGAGTCTTTGTCTAAAGCTGAAGGCTACTCTGAGGTATTACTGAAAAGCCCTTTTTCTCTTCAAATGAAGGTTATGAAAAGCCATGGAGCCATAGCAGCATGTCTGGAGGCGTGGCCTCAGTGTCGGCATTGCCCTGCAGCCCGCCCTGTCTCATGCAGCAGGTCCACTCTCCCATCCCATCCATCCTGTAGCATGGACAACAAACTAACCAATCAGAGGCCCTCGCTCTGCAGCGCTGCACTGAGATGCCTGCTCACACTGTGTACCATCAGTCTCTCATTGAACTCTTTCATATGAAACTTTCTCTTCCTTTTTCTCCTCTCCTCCTCTTTCCTCTATTCATCACCTTTCTATGCAGCGATGTCACTTCCTTCTCTTTGGTGTCTCATTTCCTGTCCCCTTTCAAATCTTTGCACTTTCATACTCTCCCTTCCTCTCTCCTTCATACCTTCTTTATTCCTCAAACCCCTGGGTGTTTAAAGCTGTGGTTTTCATTGGGTGCTACTGGACACCATTTAAAAGATGAAAGAATGGCTATTTCATATATAGTTCAATAGCATTAAAACAAGTATGAGATGAATTAGTTTGAAGTAACACTAATCGATCATGATTCTAGTGATGCACACGTCACCAACATAGAAACTTGACTGAAGAAACCTCATTTGCATTTGCATGTCTTGCATGGGAACTATCTGAGAAAAAAATGTTAAGTTAAATGAAACTATGTAAGAAAAATGGTGTTTTTCATTCAAAGCTTCTTTAAGTACATCTGATGCAGATTGCCGATTATGACATCATTTACGATGATATACAACATATGTAGCAATTACATTTTTGACTTTTCTTTCAGCATTTTTTGCCTTTCCCCAAATGATGTCTTCTTGTGTGTCGTACGCACCGTCAAGTAATATGTTGGTAGCAGCGGTCAAATCGACTATCCAAATTTTTGACAAACGATGCAAATAGCAAAAATAAAAAAAATGCACTTTAGCTTTTATCTCGAGCAGAACGGCAAATTTATTCCAAATATATCTGAAGTATTTCAATTACAGAACCAGCTACACAAGGTACTAAGCAAGATTGTATTACTACAAAATCTACAAATATTTTTAAAGGTTCCAAATGTAATTTACTGGGATACATGTGTTCGTCTCATTTTTAAATATTGCTTTGACACTGTAGCAAATTGCACACAATCACAACCACAAAAAATGTACAAATAGATGTAACGTGAGCATATGACAAAAACATGTCTTTTAAAAAGAAAAATATTATTGTACTTCTGGGATTACTTGGGGAGAGGTAAATGCATGCACGTTATGCAAAAAAAGAAAGAAAAACATGCGAATGACAAACTGTAAATATGAACCTTGCATGAAATAAATTTTGTATCCAATCTGTACATAGACTCTGTTATTATTTGACAGAACATGCATACGTATCTCCCCTGTTGCTTGTAAGTACGTTATGCCTTTATTGTGACTTCTCTTTGACCCTTCACCCCTGTTTACCCGGCAGCTATTTTTCTACTTCTCTTAGTCTTTACAGTCTTCATTAAAACAATGTTACGAGTGCATAACTCAGTCCTTTTAATGGCTGCACAATCACATTTGGATCTTTAAAGGTCAGAAAGGTCAAAGAGAGAGCGTGTCACCTCCTGTAGGGCGGGGGATTGAAACAGGAGAGCCAGGGCAAGATATCAGTGGTGACTGCCCTGTTTCTCATACTGGTCGCATGCCACATGTCATTAACCAAGCATGAAAATCACACCATCCCACAGCGTAAAAACTCGTCAATCAGCATGAACCAATGGGCCAGTTGTATAAACAATAACCTGGAACTGTAAGCAGCGTTGAATGAATGCAGCTTGTAGACCAGCATGGGAGAGCGCATGGTAAACCCCACGTTTACCATGAGCCCCTGACGAAGGTCGTAATTCACCTGCTTGACGTTTCAGCCTGGATGTTTGCTTGCACGGTTCGAGGGAAAATAATATCACTATCTTTATCCACCCCCTCCCCCCAATGTCTCTGTGATGTTCGTTTGGTGTATTAATATGATTTTCCTTGTTGTTTTGTTGTTGTTGTTTTCTCTTTTTTATGTGTTTATAGAGACCCAGCGCGCCAACCGAAGCAGACAACCAACCGAGTCAGTGTGTGTAATGAACCATGGTGTACCAACCACTATGTGTGTCAACCATAAAGCCACCTCACCCACCTGATAGCACCGTATTTAGCGCGCGCGTGTGTGTGTGAGAGAGCGCTGTGTGTCTGTCGTAGATTAGCATCTCTCTTTGAGTTGTGACTGAGAATTAATTCAGCGTAGATGTAGCACAGTAACCCAGAGATGGTGTAGTTCTACAGCCATACGTAGCTCTGTTTGGTTTCGTGGTTTCTTGTGCCGTCGTGCTGTGCGAAGTGCCTGTTGTTTTTGCATTCGTGAGTGTCAGTGTTGTACATAGTGCTTGTGTGTGCCGGTGTTTAAACATGACTCTTTAATTCTCGTGAAAGTGTTTAGGCATTTGGTCAAGTGTTTGTTTTGGATTGTTTAAATGTTGTAAAAATGTTGCTCCAATGTCGCGTTTCTGGGTAAAAAAAAAAAGTCCACGTACTCTGTGGTCTGGTCCATGTAGAGAAAAAAGTTAGTGAAGAAAATTGTTTTCCCATATTTTGTACTACTGTAGTGATCATGTAGAAAATGCCTTTTGCACTGTTTGCACCCGCTCACTTTTACATTTCTTCTGTAGAACAAACAATAGTTGAAATATTTTGTAGCTCACATTAGGCTGGTAACTTTCAAGTTATACCATGTCCTAACCAGGCACAATGTGATAAAATGACAGGATATCACTTTGTCTAAATCGAAACTAGTCCACCCACAGCGAAATCTCATTGGTTTGAATATAAAATATTAAACACATTCTTATTGGCTGTCATTTTGTTGCATCGCACAGCATTTTTGCATTCTGTGTTTTACATCGTCTCAATGTAAAGAGACAAATTACTTGTCAATTTATTGCATCCTGCTTGATTAGGACATGCCGTTAGATCTGAAGGTTTAAAAAAAGGCCAGTTAGTGCAATACTGGGACCAAACTCTTTGAAGGAAATGCCAAGACCATACTTGTGTTTGTTGAAAAAGTGTTTAATAATGCTTAAAATGCTGAGTTTGCTTTTGAAGAGTTGGTCTGAACATGCAATCTGTTTTGGAAGCCACAGGCATAAACGATTTTAGTGGAAACCTTCACAAGAGACAATCCTGCACAATACAACAACAACACTCGTAGATGTTCATTCACAGAGAACATGAACGTACAGGGTTTATGATGGAATAAACAAGAGCAACTGATATTGTGTCTTAAGTCTGTTTTAATGTTTATTTTTCATTGTTGTGAAAATGTGAAGTAAACCCAGTTCTTTGGGACCAAACTAGTGCACTGCCAATTGCATTATGGGAAGGTTACATTGGGTCATTTCCTTACAATATGCTGGACTGTTCAAAGACCCAATCACATCAGAGCACAAACATTTACGTCAGTAAATAACAACTGTAATAACATTTTCACAGGTTTACGGTTTGTGATCGCATAGTAAACATCTGACTTCCTGAAAACAAGCTGGCGATCTTGTTTGTGCTGTTTTGTGAGACGTTCCTTGTGTTTTATCTCACTGCAGTGCATAGTATGGATAGATATTTAAAACCAGGTGGTATTTTCATTGATGGTTTCAGTTGACATATTGTTAAGGCAATTTAGTGTCTTTTTCTGAAGAGAGAAAAAAAATGAAACAGAAATGATAATAAACAGCACCAAAAACATTTTGTGAGCTTTGTGTTTTTTGATTCCTGTTTGTAAGGCATTGCTGAGGCTAAACTACTGCGGCAATAAGAATTACGATGTACGCACATACAAGTTTAAAAGGTTCAAAATTGATTTATATACAGTTGGATCCTGAGTCTGAGACCGCAATGAAATCTGGGATTTACAATCTAATTTAAAAGTGTAGATTAAATAGATTTAATTTAATAGAATTATAAAAAATAAAGATTTTTCACCAATTCTATGTCACTAAATAATTGTCAATTCTCTTGTACAAAAGGTCAGATTTCTTTGCTTGCATTGAAGCACATAAGATGCTCTTTGGAACGTTCTAAAATAACGCTGGGATAACACGGTTCATCAGATTTTGCAAAGCATACACAAATCATGCCAGCTTGAGTGGATGATGTCATCAAAGCAAAAGGGGGAAATACCAAACACTAGGAAATTCAGAAACTCATGTACAACAAAAATGTAATTTTCTTTCAAACTGTTATGTTACACCCATTTTAAATGAAAACATGCAATAAAATTGCAAAATGCAGCCAATGATTCTAAACTTCTGGATTCCACTGTATGTTTCCTGCTGAGACCCCATAAACATGCGACAACATGCAGACAGTATTGGCTATATTGCAATCTTTGACATCCATACAAGGAACCTTTAAGAGAATCTACGGTAGATCACTCTGATGGTATCATGTCAGAGCACTCTGGGAGATTAAGTGCTTTCAGCAGGTCATATCATATCAGTAAATCTGAAGTGAAGGTTATTTAAGGGTATTTTCCATTCCTGGGAGGTCACAGGAAATGATGGGGCATTGCCCTTACAGTCTATCACACTGAAACCAGTATGAACCGCCATCTCAGTGTGGTGCAGCCAGTAACCTGAGCACCAGACCTCTGACAATATTTAAAACCCAGCCAGAGAGTACGAGTCTAATTGAATTTGTCTCTGCTCACTGCATTCTAATCTTTCTGAACAGTAAACTCAGTAGAACAGCGCGTACTAGCAGTGACTCACGAGCAAATACCTCCACATACATTTATCAACAAAGCATCTCATGCATACACGTAATTATCACATAACCTAATACTGTTCATTTTGGTATGTGAACTAATCGTTCACTTTCAAATTTAGAACATGCCCTTAAAATGGAAAATGAGGCTCTTGTAGTTGCATAAAATATTTGCATAAAGGCTTCAAATAGACTGTTCTGTCTAACACCTCTGTTTATTTTTGGCTGCTGCGATTCTTTATAGTCTTTTTGATGTCATAAGCATAATGTGATGTATCTGTGGATTGTATTTGCATCTCTGAGACCTAAAGATATAAAATCCATCAACACGTTGAAGGCTTTAAAGAGCGTTTCTGAAGAATGAACTAAAACCAAAACGCAAGCAAAGGTTCTTTAACCGTCAAAACCTGAAACCTGTTCAGCTTGCAGAATTCTTGCTGCTCTTTAAACTGCAAAGTGCCATTGAATGTCCTGCTCCACAGCCAATCAGAAGAGGAGTACAGTCTCCGAGACTAGGGATTGGTTGTGGTTGCGTGATGTCACAAAGGGAACCGTCTCCACACATTCCGTGTTCATTCCAACCCCAGGAGAAGATTCGACCTCCTAATGGGAGAGACGTCAGTTAAATAACGGCCACAGCAATGTCACAACTAGAGACTAACAATATGAAAATCAGGGAACATTTTCTGGTATATAAGTATTAAAAAAATAAAAAAAATATATAGGATATAACATAGCACAGTATATAACACAAAAAGTGCTATTTTATTTTTTATTTACTTATCTATTTTATTTATCTTATTGAAAAAACTAAAACTTATTGAACAACACACTAGTAATGGCTGGGTCAAATCTCAGGGAACATATATATTGATAATATGCACACCCTAAATCCCGTGTATATTGTTTTGAATAACTGCCAAATGAATAATAAATATTTAGGCAAAACTTATAATGGTGCTTTAAAAAATTGCTTTGATTGCAAATCACCTAAAGCCGCATGAACGCACAGTTACACATACACACATCTCACTTGTGAATCGCTCACACCCTCCCGCAGCCGCACAGAGGTGTCTGCTTGGACTTGAACACCTTCAACACATCCAGCTGGTAGGTGTGGTCATGAATCGCCATGGAAACACGTGCTACGGCAACATACAGTTACATAATAGCGCTTGTCACCATGGCAACCAGGAGGGAGCACGCTTTCTCAAGGGTAGAATGTTTCCTCTGCTCTGTCCCCCTCTTCTCTCCCATGCTCCCCTCATTTTAACACCCCATTCTGTTCTAACCGATGCGTCTCTATTAGGTGTTCTCTGTCTGCTAAACAGCCTGCGATCACAAATTTTTTATGAATTACAAATAAAACAATGAAAAAAAATAACGGGTCACAATGACCCTCATAACATTGTCAACGTTGAAAGCATGCTATTAAAAATGACACAAAACGTACTCAAAATTAGCATCTCTGAATGGATGATGTGATATTCATAAGACAAGGGCTATACGCAATCAGTCAGTGATGCACAGCAAACTGTTCCCATAGCAACACGCTTACAGACCACAGCAACGTATAGAACAGCATACCAATACGGACAAAAAAAAGTTTCTCACGTTAGTGAGTAGGTTAAGAACCACTGATCTAGAACAATGTTCTCGCCACTAAAAGAATGATCGTAACCTCTCAAAGCACAAATATGCCTCACATTTACAAATGTGTTGTGAACAGGAGACCACATAACTGAAACTAAATGATGCGCTTTAAGGTTCTGGATGGACTGACGCTTTATGGTGTTCATGGCAAAAACGGTTTATGATGTTCACCACGCTTTCCTTTTGAAAATGCCTTTATAATCTCATTAAAAAATGAAGTCCAGCCATGTCCTTTAGAACGTATCATGTTTAGAGAATGTTGCGTGATTCCCAAGGCATGCTGGGATGTTATTTGCTTTCGGCACTGCGCTGCAAGATGTTACGGTTCGTACCTGCGATCCACTTATCTCAAGGGTGCAACAGACACGAGGAAAAAAGAGATAAATATCTCAAGTTCCCCGAGCATTCCCGACTCAAGATAGTGAAACATGATCATTTCTTCCCAAAGGAAAGATAAGAAGCTGACATAAAATCACGCTCTTCCACAGAGGACAAAACAAGTAAACTGGTGAGAATGTAAAAAGTGTATTTAAAGAGTTTATTTTTAAATTACAGAAGTTAAAAAAAAACTAAATTATGGAATTGAGCCTCTTATGTTTTTTTGCAGATATTCCATTGGAAGAGTTTCTATTACATCAGTAACTTCAAATTCTTTTCCAGTGATGAATTAAACGCAAAGGCACAAGATTGCCGGACTAATTCCTACAGTTTTTCCATGATAGTGCTAAAGATCACAGCGTAGAGCCGCCCGCTTAATTAATCCACTAACAGATACTCGTCTTTACTGGTGCTGAAGATGCTATGATGAAAATTTCCTATTACTGAAACCCAGACATTGAACTCTCAAAGGTGCAGCAGGCAGAGCTGTGGTCTCAGATTTAATTCTGACAGTCGGGCTTAGTGCTATCTCAAAATACTCCCATTATGTCTCTTTCTCTTTCCCAGGCTCAATGTCAGAGCAGTCACATCCCATAATAAGCAGTTTAATGCCTAAAGATCCTGTAGGGCTTATTTCCATGGCAACTGTATATATTATAATGGAACCTCACTGCAGCAAGAAGCCGCTCGTTTCACCCTCTGTCACTTTAAGGTTGGGTTATGTTACATGACTTTTGCCCCAATCGGGAGTTGGGGCAAATAAACGCTGGTTGCCTTGAATCTGATCAATGGCTTTTATACATTTTAATGTGTCCCTTAAGTATTTGAATACTATGAGGCCACTGTATTATTGTATTTGCTGTACCACCTCAGAGTTCAATGTACTCACCTACGACAGCCAGGTTGTGTTCTGATCCACATGCGATCTGCAAGCACAGAGAGGAATCTGTGAGAAAACGCCCATCAAACATGTATAACATGTTCAATCACAGTTCAAACACAATCACCGACAGATCTCAGCGGTGCATCAACCCCCCGCTGACACATACGCACAGAGACACACTCTCTCTCCCCATGTAACATAAGCCGGCATTCCTGAATCGAACATTCCCTGCAGAGACGATTCATACGTGCAGAGACTGGGGGGTGGGGGGAAGGAGAAAGGTGATTTACACATACAAGCCGCTCAAGAGATGCTTTCTGTGGTCAAAAATAGCACAAATACACGACCGTCTTCCCGGCCCTGATGCTGGAGTCATATGTCCGTTCCCATGGCGACCTGTGAGGATGCGAGAGGGTGACCGGGCGTCTCTGGTTGGATTATTAATGTTTGGTGATCATAGCTTATTACGCAGAGGAAATGGCCTGCTAGCGGATAAAAACAGTGCTAATGCTCTCTGTTGAGGCTCTGAGGATGCCGTCCACAAAAACACACTCCTATTAGCGTAAATTATCCTAATGCATCATGGGAAAAGGCAGCAGAGGCCATAATAGAAACTCAAAACTTCACAGAAAGTCAAATATTGCAGAATTAATCTTTAAACCCAAGATACATTTCTGTTTTTGCATTAAGGATATACTTCCGCAACTAAATAATTAGTTAATTTCATTCAAAATAATTTCACACACAATATCGGTATACCACATATATACAGTGAGGTCAATAAGTATTTGATCACCCTGTGATTTTGCAAGTTCTCTTACTTAGAAATCATGGAGGGGTCTACAATTTTCAGCATAGGTGCATTTCCACT
>JAZGTJ010015006.1:0-13687 GCA_036877575.1 Botia almorhae
GTATACACGGAATAAAAAATTCTTTTACGGTACACATTTCATTCCGCGGTAACGATATATACCGTCATACCGCCCAGCCCTAGTTACACTGTATACAGCACAAACTGTGCTACAATAATATCTCAACCATATGCATGCATGTGTTTTTGAGAAAATTGTGTTTATGCATATTATTCTCACGTCTCGCTGAAACGATTACCTTATGAATAACGAGGGGGCGTGGTCACATTAGCTCTAATGAGCTGACAGTAAGATACTGGCACTCTCTTTACTTTCATGCATATAACATAATCAGTGAATAATTGTTTTCGATGTGGATTGGTATATTTAATAGCAGACATTTTAAGATTTATTTAGACATTTTTTAAACCTGTAAATTAAGTATTCACTGAGCTACAGCTCATTTTGTCACACACTTTTAAAAAAAGTTCACTTAGAAAGAGTCGACAGAAAGTGCATCTTGTTTGTTTTCTTTATTTTTCTTCATTTTTTTTATTTTGTTTCCATTGAAAGAGTACCAAAATAAAAGTAGGCCCTTTACAGTTTTGAATTATGTTTTCCTTTCATTTGTATGACCACAAACTTAAGAAGTATTTAAATCATTTTTACAGATAAAAAAAATAAGCCAGGTGGAGGCACCGGCGCCTCCGCCGACCTCAGAAGGTTAAGGAATGATCAGTGAACTAATAGACTTTTCAGAGAGGTTTCAGTATCCATTTCCTGGCAAAGATTACAAACATTCCATAAATACATGTAATGGGAAACTTTGCTTGTGAGAAATTCAAACAACTCTTGCCATACTTGTTTTTGTTCTCACAGTATTTGCAAAAATGTTCATCTTAAGTTTGTTGTTTGGGAGTTTTTCTCTGCTGCTCGTGCCTTTTTGCCATTGTGGGTTTTTGGTATTGTGGCATATTCTGTAATGATGCTTTGAAACAATGTCAGCTATGAAGAGTGCCATGCAAAATAATTTTACTGGAATAAAATAAAATCAGTAATCAGTATAATAGAAATTACATACATAAAGGGTTTAGGGCTCCTAAACCCTCGCCAAGCAAGATGGACATTATTCTTCACCCAGTTCTAAAAATACCAAGGCCAATGCACTCTTGCGTCAGGCTGAGGTTACCCCCAGGTCAGGTTTTTTGGAGAACATCCTTACCGAGAAACTTTTAGTAGCACTGGTTCAGTGGGGCTTGCATACCAAAATACTTTATGCGAATGAAGCTCACCCGCGACCTCCCGAATGCCCCGAGAACTTAATGGTTGTTCCAGAATTGTTTAAAAAAGGCATGTAATCACTCAGGTTCACGAAAGCCCTAGTTCAGGCCATCCGGGTATTGCAGCTACCATTCACCTCCTGAGGAATCTTTACTGGTGGCCCAAGCTCCCTAGTGATACTATCACCCACATACAGAACTGCACCGTCTGCCAAATTACCAAGACACCTAAACAATTACCCGCTGGTCTTCTACAGCCTCTGCCCATACCTCAGAGACCCTGGTCCCACATAACTCCGGTTCCAGTCTGACTTGCTGCAAGTGGTTTGTGTTTGTGCCTCTGCTTGGCATTTCTCTGACTCTCTTTTCTCATTATTTTATTATTTCATTACTTTTGGTGTCTAAGTTATAACTTTGGTGTATAAGTTATATACATTATGTTAAATTGACTAGATACCGCTAGCTTTTGACCGTTATTCATTACATACGATTCAGTTCGGTTAGCACCGCGCTAGCCGGTGAGCTGTTTTCTGTGTTTTGTCTATATTGTCTTCATCTCCTGTGTTTATCATCTGCTTGAGGTTATCAAACAACTGCAGTAAGTAGAAATAACTTGTAAAACGCGGTGAGTCATGGCATCTTCTCCTGTCATTGTAACATGCACTGTTTGCCACATGTTTAGTGTAGCCTTCTCTGTCAGCGCTGAACACTTCCCATAAGAACAGATGTACTGGCTACCCACTAAATCTGTCTGTCTTTCATTCCCCAAGGTCCTGTAGTCAGCTTGACCCAAACTCTGAGACCAGATGGAGGGGGACTGGATGAAATGACCCGGAGACAGATCAGGACTTAATAGACTTCTTCAGTAATCTTACCGTTATATACATGCCCACCTTTAGCTTTATTTTGTTCCCTGCTTAGTCACAGCAGTGTGATTTTATGGCTGCAATTAGTAACATTATGCCTCACCGCTTTTGTTGGCACGATTTTCAGTTTTACATCTATAATTAACTATAAATCATCACAATAAACTCTCTTCATATCTAAAACAGTTACAAATTGCAGCTTTAATGTGCCAGAGGATAACTGGCCCTCCTGGTCAAGCCTGGCTTCTCCCAAGGTTTTTTCATTGCAGTTTTGGTTCCTTGCCATTGTCGCCCTGTTGGCTTGCTTGCTGGGAGACTGCTGACGTCTAACTTAGACTAGGGTTTTGTAAATTATAAACATCCAATGTTTTACTGTATATTTTATGTTTGTATGTATGTATGCTGCTATTGCATGTTGTGTAGTTCATGGTACTATTGCAAATCCCTTATAGCACTGTCCCATAATGTAGCCTATTATATACCTTCCTTATGTAAGCTGGAAGGTATGTATTTTGCTCAACAATTTTGTGGCTTTATCAATTCAGTCAGCTCTTTGTTCATAAACATGCTATAGGCCTACTATAGTATTAGTCTTATCTCACACATATTATTTGCAATAATGCTATTAACATGTCAGACATTTGTTCTGTGTTTTATTACTATTCTTTGTTTTTTATGTAAAGCTGCTTTGAAGCAATGTAACATTGTAAAAAGCGCTATATAAATAAAATTGAATTGAATATTGACTTTATCACGGACCTGCCTAACTCCCAGGGTAACACCACAATACTCACCATTGTCGATCATTTTCCAAGCCTTGCCATTTAATTGCTCTACCCAAGTTACCTACAGCTTTTGAGACTGCCGAGATATTGTGTAATTTTGTTTTCAGATTTTTTGGCCTCCCTGAGGATATAGTGTCAGACCGGGACCCACAATTTACCTCTTGTGTGTGGGCCTTTTCCTTCAAGAGCCTTGGTGTCAACATTAGCCTGATGTCTTGTTACCACCCTCAAGCCAATGTACAAACGGAGCGTTTAAATCAAAAGATCACCAGATTCCTATGTTCAGATACCTGATGTGGGTAATTTGCATGAGATAATTTGCAAACCACCAGGAAATGGATTGATGTTTTTGCTTGTCAATCATTCAAGTTTTTAGTTTGTTTCCTTATCTAAGGTTCCATGAGTGGTGGAATGTATGTAATGAGGATGTTGGAAGTATTTGAAGTACTTTTGTAACAGTACATCATTACTGTCAAGTACTGTCAAGTGAAAAGTGATAAATGTGGAAAACTGTCAGTGACTATACATGTAATAAACTATACATTTAAGTAACACTAACTATACATGTAGAGCCTCTATTATATTGGAAGTGTTCCTCTACTATGTACTTACATAAAAAAACATTGGTACTTACAGTATATATATGTGTTATTATACCGTATTTACATTTAAAGCAGCTGCATGAAATTACATCTGTGACCCTACTAAACCTACTGCTTAGCCTGCCTTTACAGAATACACTGTAAAGTACACTGAGTTTTTTTTAAAAGGTGATATTTTTTTAGCAAAACATAAACAAGATTTTAATAACATTCAATCCTTTCATTTGTTCTTATGTAAGTACATTAGTTTAACTAATTAGTACACATTAATTAATTAGTACACTTTACAAAGACCATACACAACATTTGCATGGAACACTGACGGTCTGACCAAAATGAAGAAAAGCACAATGGTAATGTGATAATCTGTAATAACAGATTGTGACAGATTAATGAAAAAAAGGTGTTAATGACTGAAAGCAGAACAAAAACAAAAGTGGATTATTGGCTTTCTTTAAAGTTTTGCATCAATATCACATTGATTTTCTGGCAGATCTGTTTGCATTGTAATAAGAGCTGTGTAAATTGTCTCTTTAGTTGTATCTTGGAGCAATATGCAGAATGGCTGTGCTATAGGTTCCGCATGAAATAAATATAATTACAGACAAGGCATCCCAAATCATTCAATTTATACTATAATAACTATTGTATTTATAATAACAATAATAACACATTAAATCCCAGAGAATATACTGTTGACACTGGCTGATTGTCACGAGTGGTTGTAATATAAAGCTCACAAAGGAATTAACATAGTCTTTAATTCATAAAACTCACAGAAAAGTTTAAAACACATACCTTAACATTGACATGGGACAGGACAAAGGAACTTAAGAGCGCAAGGAGTAAAAATGAAGAACTTATGAGATAACTACTTGACAAGAGGTGAACTAAATGAGACCAAGAAGTGGAAAATAGGTCACACAAGACTGAATCAAAAACATAAAGAAACAGAACATGCATGTAACACTGACAGACTTTGGTAGTTTTGCATTTGTTGTTCTAATGATAATCTGCATGAAGTACACATGGTAAATTCCTAATACTTTATATTCCTTTTGTTTGACCCATATGGCATTAAAATCTGGGGGTTTGTTGGAAGTTCCTGATTAACTGTCATGTACCTGTTCTGTTGGATGCAATATTAATTTTTTGTACAGCACTTGTAAAGCAGTTTAGTATACATATGTTATCAGTGGTGCTTATGGAGTCACTAGTAAATCTGATATGTTATTTAACTGTGGCTTTAAAATGCTAATTTCCATGCTGAGCACATGCTGTAGACCAGCATCATGTATTCTATCCAAACACAACAGTGCATGTGACAGACACTGTTTGGACAAATAATTACTGTCAAATGTCAGTTTAATGAATGTAAATTACCAGTCCTACAGATACTGCAGCATTTTTATGTAAATGCTTACATAAAGATTTCTTTTCCTGTAAAAGGTGTAGACTGGTAATTACTGTAAAATGTCAGTTTAAGGAATGTACATTTCCAGTCCTACAGCTACTGCAGCATTTTTTATGACTGATAGTTTGCTCTTGTGATTATTTATTATCTTGTGATGAAACTTCAAGAGTATTTTATCTTATCTACTTGCCAGTAAGTTGATAAACTTTCAGTTTTGTTCCTGATAAGAAAAGGACAAACTCTTGGTGATGTTGCAATAAACACTGATATCTACTTATTCAGACTTATTTAGTAATGATCTAGAGGCATATTTAATAATAATAAAGGTATTACTAAAAAGTTATAAATATTTACCTTAAAACTTGTTTAAATTAAAGATTTACCCACTTATACACTATTAAAAGTTGTTTCTGGAAAATATAGTTGAAATCAATTGTATTGAATTCTTTCAGCATTTTTGACCTTTTGGCTCTCATTTGTAACCCCCTGTGATTCTGTTTTAGTTCTGAACAAATTTTCACTTCTGTATTTGACAAGTATTATTCAATTTTTATTTTTATTTATAATAATAACCTCGCTAAAACAGGTTTTTGTCAGACCTCTCTCTCAGTCACATTTTAATTGCATGTGCATTTCATTTTATTTAGCCTAAACCTCGATTAGTTATTGCATAATCAGTCGTTATTTAATTCCATTTAATTCAGAGTTTAAAGTTATGGTGCAACAGGACTAAAGTTATCTTTAAATAATTTATATACATTTTTGAATAATTTAAATATAACTTAAATCCATGATCAAAATGATGGGTTAAATGTAACCTGCTTATTTTTAATCAAGGTTTAAAGTTTAATGAAACAGAATTATTAGATAAATCCTTGCAAACTGCAGCTAATTAATGTCTGAAGTGGGCAAGGCAATAATGATCCTTTAAAATAATTTGAATTGAAGTATTTCTTTAACCAAATGAGTATTGTATATGCAACAATTAAATATTATATTTTTTCTCCCTTTTCACTTTCATTTCTTTCAGGATAAATGAATAAATATAAGTGTTGTAATCAGTTTGCAGCGCAATGTAGCGATCAACTATGCACATTAACTTATATTTATTTACATATATTTGAGAGTCTAAATATTGAATATTTTGCATTTCATTTATTTTTATTTATTTTATTTTATTTTTTTGCAGCATTCACGTGTCACTTGATACGTAGTCATGGACATGTGAATGAAAATCATTCACAAAATTACAGCAATGAAAATATTATAATTTAACTGAGGGTTCAACATTTTTAACTTACGTGTGGAAAAAAATATGTCATGAAAAGTTCATTGTAAAAAAAAAAATCAACCAATCAGCTTCCACTAAGTAAGTTTGAAGATCGTGCGTTCAACAGTTCGGACAAAAGTATACCTAAAGTGATCGCATTTGGATTTAAAGAATATAATCAAGAATAAGATCAAAGGAAACAAAAGAACTGCAATATCTAGAACCTGTGGTTCAAAAATTACAGACGCTTCATGCACACATCAAAGTCTGCAGCAGTTATTTCTATGTAATTATTTTGTCTTTGATATTCTTTTACTAATAAAATAGTGTTTTTCTTCACTGCTTGTCCTATTTTGGCACAATCCTTAAATTTAACTTGAGTAGTTAAGGGCATTCATCTTGCATAAAATTAAACTGCTATGTCAAACATATTCTACCTGCCTTCCTGATACAAAGACACTGCAGGCAAAAACGCAGTTTTTTCATGCACCTATCAAGTTTAAGATTTTGGGCTTTTTGGTTTTTCATAAAGTGTTTTTTTAAACTAGTGGAAAGAAAACATCCAAAAAATACTGTTGTAACTTTTTGTCAATAGATTTCAATTACAATGCATATTTTTAAAGGCCGTTTTTTCAAAATGAGTTTTTTTCTTCTACACTGAGGAATAAATCTCCACTTCAGTAACACTTACACCAAACTTTACATTTTTATTCCTGTCTATATCCTAATGTTTTTTACAAAGGGATTTGTTCATATACAATTCTGTATGTCCCTTTTTCTTGAAGATAAATTAAACAACTTTTCTAAAAAAATTACTGTCCTGCAAGTCAGCTGCTCTAGCAACAGGGAAACAAATTTGCATATTAAGTGGATTGTCCTGTTCTTGCAGAATGGGAACAATGTCAGATCTCGTTGAGGGTTCCAAAAAATGTAAACCCTTTGCTGATAACACAGATAAATTACTAAAATGAAAACAAGGATGTCATTTTTATTTTAACAGTTTATTTGTCTCTTATAGTTGTTGCTGATATGAAGAAGGAAGAAAGAGGACATTTAATTTTTTAATCAAATATCACAAATTTAAGATAGTCAGAGCCTGTTTAAAATACCAGAAAACAAGCAACTAAACTAGAAAATATTACTACAAAATAAACTAAAATATTACTGCTACTGTAACCACCTACTTCAAAATACTGAATTCTAATAATATCAGATTTTTTTAAAAGAAAACAGAATTGTTCTGATTTCATTACATCTATTGTCTAATCACTTTAAAAATGCAAACTAAAAATTACACAATTGACAAACAAGGTATGCTGTATCTAAATTATATGTGAGAAAATATAGAAAATGTAACATTTAAAACTTTTTAATAACTTGATTTAGGTGATGGATCTACGTAGTTCCTGTGTAAGTTTCAGAAGCTGGACAGCAAATGCATACGGTCAAGTGCTCTTGTTTTTTTGGCATTATATACCAACAGTCCCACCAGTGTCACAAGACAGACGATGAAGAGTCCAGCAAAGACCCCGGTGCTTACACTGGTATGTACAGAACCACCATTTTCTGAAGCTACAGGATAAAAGATCAATGACATAATAAAAAATTACATTTATCTGTAGTCATTGGGAGAATTCACTAAACAGTTTGTACCGCAAAGTTACAGGCAGGGTAGGCGATTTGTTACAGAAACAATATGCTGATTGAAAGTCACTTCACATCCTGTATTTGCATTGTTAATGTGTAATTATGTTATGGCTACAGTATTTCATCAAATAGTGTTTAAATAAAAATTATTTATAAAAATGTACTTTATATTATAGCTTTATAACCGGGCATATTGATCTAAAGAAGGTCCTCCACAATCTAGCACTCAGCTGGCCTGTAATATGAGAAACTGCAATGTGCAAATTGCATTGTCTCATTTTCATAATTCATTTAGTGATTTAACTAAAACAATGCAATTCCTGTTTGCAAATAAACAACTCTCAGTGGAGGTGATTGATTTTTAGTAAATTCCCCCTGTAATCTTTGTAATACTATACTAATGTACCTGCTGCAGAGGGCTGATTTTGTCCCAACACACGGAAGGGACCCTGAGTGATGTAATGTTTGGCGGTTTCCTGGTTCAGGTCTCGCTTGTGTTTGCGAGCGGTTTCCTTGAGGCAGCCCTGGGCACATCTGGAGTTTGCACTTCCTTCCGCACACAGAATTACGGAGCAGCTAATGTACACCTGTCAACAGAATTCCCAGTTTATTGTAGTTAAACTGTAGTTATTTCTGATCAATACAATTATGAATAGTGGTTATATAAATCTGCCATACCTTATTGTAGCCTCCTGTGAACTTGAAAGCTTGAATCCCAAATTCATACTTTCTTAAATTACTAGGAAAGACCTGGACTGTATTATCCAAAACACACCTACAGGAACACATTTTGAAAGCTGACTGACTGTTCCCTTTTTGTTTTACAAAAAGCAAAATGTATAATTATTCTGCACATTAGATATTTTCATGTTTTTCAGTTGATGACACAGGAGTGTGTTCCTGTAGCTCAGTCATGTGTTTCTGTAGCTTAATTTGTAGAGCATTGCATTAGCAGCGAGAAGTTGTGGGTTTAATTTCCAGGGGACACAACTACTCATAAAAATTTATTCAAATAAATGCCCTGTAGGTCACTGTAGATTAAAGCGTCTGCCAAATGCATTAATGTAAATGTATTATATTATCAGTCATGTGTATTATGTAATCTGTCTATGCACTATAGAAAATGGCATTGTAAAATATTAAAAGGTTATTTGTTTTTTTATTTTTACTTTAAATGCTTGTCACTGTTTTATGCTGTGTGTGTGTGGTCAGGACACAGTGTAAGATTTGTGCTGTAGCAGTCATACCCATTTTTGATAATGTCATAAAAGAGAATACTATATGGGTTGTCATCCGGCATGGCCCTGCAAGACTCAACAAAGAGCCTGACTGCTGGTAGAGCAGAATGGGCTTCAATGCCCATGTAGACCATATCCATCAAATTGACCTCCACTGGATGCAGGCTGGAATCTACTTGTCTACTGAAGTTTTGGTCAGTAAAAATACTAAATGAGTAACCGAAAGTCCCAAAGCTGGATTCAGTAAAGATGTAATCAGATTTACGATTCACATAGTGGTTTGAGACACTGGCACTTTTGAGGTACTGACAGGAGAAGCCGATCTTTATTTGATTGCGTCTCGTGATCACTTCATTGGGGTTCTCAAAAGAATTGATCTCATTTTTGAAAACCAAGAAATCTCCAGAGTCCTGATTGGTGTTGAGGATGCCGATTTGCAAATACATTTTGCAGGTACATGTTTCATGTAAAAAAAAATAGACATACATGTTATGGTAACATGGAGCTGACAGTTACCATTTCTTGAAAATCACTAGATTTTTTTTATTTGAAAGACACAGATACAGATTGCAGATCACCTCCATTGTAGTGCCACAGGTATTGAGAGACATACTGCCCAGGATATGAGTTGCATTGGAGGTAAGAGAGCAGCTGGGGTCTTTCAGCTGGAGCCAGTTTTGGTCAATCCCCTTCATGGAGGCTTTACTTACTGAAATGCTGATACGGTTATCTTCACAGAAAACCTTTGCTTCACCTTGATAGACAACATTCATTTAGTGGTTATATTTCTGTCTAGGGTAAATGATAACAGACTTTCCATTTTTGGGTGAACTATCTATTAATTAATAAATTTTGTTTACCTGAAAGAACCCTTGATTTCACCACACTCACCACAATGCATCTCATCTCTGATTGACTAATTTAGAAGAAAAAACCCAAAAAGCATTTGTTTTACAATTCATATAGATCTTGCATATATAACTTAAAATAGATTATAATTATACAAATCCATTGTGCCTGCGTGTATTTATTTTCACCTGTAAAGTGCCTCTGCAGAGAAGCACACGGGTACATAACGATGCAAGTCCTTCTCCTGTGGGATCCAGGTCAATGTTGCCCTGGTTACCACCTGACTCTCATTCTGTATGGACTTTGACATATTCCATGGAGCGCTTACCTGGAAGTCATAGATGCTGCACAAGAGTGATAAAAGATATAAGATTTACTGGTACATTGGTACGTCAAACTCGTTTTCTGTGACAAAACAAATCAAGTAAGCGTATCAGCTTGTGAACATGCTCACTTGATAACTTGTCAACACATCATCATTATCTGATATTAAGTATATAAGTCACCTGTTCGTGAAAATTTTTAATACAGTAAATATTTTTCTTAAACATCTGCTCTAGCCTATGATTATTCATAATAGTTATTTATGATTTTAAAGGCTTTGCTTTGTTTTGCACACATTCTGACATGTTTCAGACCTGCTTCCAGAGCTTTGTGCACGGAGGGTGATAACATGAACTTTCCCCACAGCTGCGTATTGTACATCCCCATGTAAAGGAGTTGGTGTCAAGAATATTGGGCTGGTCACCCCTGGTTCACAGCTCTCAACTGGTGGAAGAACTGCAGGAGAGTGTAAACAGGGTTTGAAACTCCTTGATTTAAAACTTTAAAATCCAAATAACTGCCCAGTGAGTGATAGCTAAACAAAACATGTATGAGCTTTACAATATAAATGCTATAGGTAATTATAGGTAATTCTCACTCACTTTCAACTCCAAACTGCAGTGGCACTTCACTAAGTGAAGTTGTGTTACTGTTGGCGGTCCAATTAAAAGCTTCTCTGACAGTGAACATCCCCTTCCCATTTGTCAGAGTGATGTTTGAAGCTGAATAATCTTCCAGAAGAAATTGAAACACATGTAGTCCTATAGGCAACAAACTATTTCTCTTCAGAACGCATGACTCCTGTGATAAATGGTAAAGAGTGAAAAACAAGAGCTTTCTAAAACAATTAAAACCTCCTAAGCTGCCTGGTTTTTTATTTGTTTGTTTTTATATTTATTTTTGTTAGTTACTAAGCTTATCACATTATGGGATTAGCATCTCTACAAAAGGTATTTGCTTACTGCCTTAGAATTTCATATCTAGAATCATATCTATTACAGATGTGATTAATGTGTAGAGATATGTCCCTTGGCAATTGTCATTGTCCAAATTTCTCTGCTCTATCTGGAAGTTTATAACAGAGAAGAGAGACACGGTATTATCAGAAAATGTTACCTCATCAACATATATGTTTGGGTGTTGATTGCAAGACGGGCAGTTGCATCTCACAATATCTCCATCCGGGTCAAATGCCAGCAGGTGAAGACTCTGGAAACAGTTCTGAGGAACCCTGTTAAAGGGCCATTTTGAAAGGTAACTAAGGCCATCTTTTTTCTGTTTCATGGACATAGTTACTATGTTACTGTAATACAGATTATTATGATGGGCATATATGTTTACTTTATATTGATAATACGGTACTTTAAGAGCACACCTCATGTTTGGTATTGCTGCTGAAATCGGGGATCTGTTTGGAGTTTGAGTGTCTGAACGTCGCCTTGTGTCAACAACAGTGTGAAGCCTCAATTCACGGACATCATTGACATTATTTGCCCAGCAGCAACTCAAGCCACTAAAAGAATTTTTAAATGATAAAACATATGTCCTTATTATGTATCTTTTTAAAAGCATAATTTTTTCCAATGCTATGATGGTAACAAATATTGGCAACATTATAGTTGTATTATTGCTACATATTAGCTATATGAGTAACTACGTAGTTATAGTAATAAACTACATATTCTTTCTGTGTAATTATTTAGTGGAGCTGCTTTTATTTACACATAATTGTTGTTTACTATAGTAATTCATGAGTAACATGCAATATCTATAGCACCGACATTATTAAAAAAAATACCAAAAATACCTGTTAGTTAGATGCACACACTTTAATTAGCTCAAGATATTAAATGATGTTTATTGTGTATTTAACAAATTCCGGTAAAATCAAGCTTTTAATGGGCCTAAACATTGATTTACTTTAAACTCAGGCAATAGAATTTTTCATACAGTAATCCTGGTAAATTACCAGAATGACTTTACTGGTAAATTGTCAGTAATCTTACCCCAGAATAATGGGATCATTACTGGTGACGTTAGTGGTAATGTGACGCTCTGTCTGGCACCAGGAGTTCTTATTTGAGCGGTCCTGATACGTCAGCTGATGGTCTGCTGATGTGAGATGGCCACAGTCTCCACTCTCACAGCCCCAAATGAACTGAGGATCACAAGGCCCTCTGCCAGACTCTCTGTAGTAAAAATGCATCTGCAAGGAACACATACAATGCAATCTCTTTAATGACTGAAAATATGATTATAATAATATATTACTATTTGTTTTAATCTAAATGAACATGCCAGAAGAACATGGTATAGGGTTAAAGTGAAGTTTTGAGTAGAGTTCTCATATTTTTCATTATTTTATCAACTTTGTATAAGACAATTCTTCTATTCTTTAGTGAAAGAAAGTTTTATTTAGGACAGAATTTAAGGAAATAAAATGTTGATAGCCAGGTTTTGATTATTTGGTCTTAAAAGAATGGTTGACTTTAACAGATAAGCACAATTTGACAAAACTTTGCGAGATTACTGAGGTATTGTTTTAAGGAATAAAAATCTGTAAAGCATGAGACTTATAAGCAAATGTCTCAATTCACTGTTTAATATCACTGCTTTCTAGGATAAAACACTGAAATATTAAACTTATGATTTCTTTTGGTATGTGTACATTTTGTTATGGATAATTAAATAAACAATGTTAATGAACAGTATTAATATAACATTCCTAGCAATTACAATTGCAATAATAATAAAAATATGATAACACATTTCAAATCAATATTATTAATTTAAATATATTCGTTTTTCTATTGCCAGTGTACTAATTTACTTTTAACATATTACCCTGACCTTACCTCAACAGTTCCATCCGGATATCTGTTTCCTGGGGTAAATGTCATAGACCCCCCATAAAAAGCTACAGCTGGACCAACAGAAATAGTCAGGCTAAACAGTAGCAGTAGCACAGTGTGTGCCATAGTGTTTGATGGAACAACTGTGTGCAAAGCCGTAGTTACAAAGAACTGTACAGACACTTTTTTTACTTATATTGTCTGACTTGTTCTACCAGTTAAAAGTACAAACAGACAAAAAAGATGCATCAGGTTCTTTTAAAAAAGGCACACGGGTATCATTTTTTTATTGTTATTTCCTGATGGGAAAAGCATTATCTATGGGTCACATGTTCTACATTCCTGTCATAAAAACATTCTGTACAACTGATGTACCAGATATTTAGGGTAATCTGTTAAAACTGTATGTTGTATGAGTGGAATTTAAATGGAATACAGCATAATAAATAATGTTGATGGTTGTTCTATGTTAGGCCTAAATCGCTGTACAGTACTTTCATATTTCCACTGTTTTGTCTCTTATTTTCAAAAAGCTATAGAAATAAAAGTTCTAGATTGCACAGACTACATTCACATCAGAGTGAGAGTACACCTTGCCACAGTGTCAGCAGCACAGTTTT
>JAZGTJ010015007.1:0-13685 GCA_036877575.1 Botia almorhae
CTGAAGAAACGAGAACATATTACACCGGTTTTAATGGAATTACATTGGTTACCAGTGCACCAAAGGATTGATTTTAAGATTCTTATACTAGTTTATAAAGCATCACATAACCTGACACCTTCTTATATTTCTGACTGTTTATCAAGATACATTCCTAACCAAATGTTACGTTCCTCTATATGCTGGACTTTTAACATATTGCACAGTAAATCTCAAGCGATCTGGCGGGACTTCTTTTAGTCACTATGCTCCAAAAATTTGGAACTGTCTTCCAAATGAAGTTAGAGAGTCCACTAGTATCCATGTCTTTAAAAAGCGTGTTAAGACATACCTCTTTAAAGTTGCTTATGAGCATAATAGCCTGTGAAGTTTAATGCTTAGATTGCTTGTATTTCTTTTTTCTGTGTATTTACGTAACTGTTTTATTTTTATATTTTATTTAGATTTGCTTATATTTGTTAAAATTGCTTAAAGCTTTAATTATCTTATATTTATATTTATATGTTTGTTTCATGCCTGTGAAGCACTTTGAGTTGCATTTATGTATGAAAAGTGCTATACAAATAAAATTATTATTATTATTATTACATGCACAAAAATGAACACGGCAAAACAAATTACAATACAAAACATAAAATAGACAAAAGCGGACTTAAACTACAAACATGGGACAAAGACTAAAATACACCGCATGCATACACTACATAAACATGGAAAATATTAACAATAAACGTGAACGACACCGACGAGAACAACAGAAACAAAAATCAAGAATGAAACCAACAAGGAGCATGAACAAAACCACAAGGAGCATGAACAAAACCCCAAGGAGCATGAACAAAACCACGAGGAGCATGAACAACATCGAACAGGTCAAAACCACAGATGACGAACCAGCACGGGACAGCAGACACGAGGGCATCAAATAGCACAAAGAACAATGATAAACAGGTGTGCGAAATTAAACAGAAATGGGGAAACAAGGAGGCGGGGTCAGGAAGGCTAATGAAGCAGGCTTTATAGAGCATCCATCCAGAGTAAGGCAGTGTTCTATGTTGCTCCATGTGGAGGGTTTTTGTCCAATGAGTAAAACTTCTGTTTTATCTGAATTTAATAGTAGAAAGTTGCTTGTCATCCAAGTTTTGATATCGACTATGCAATCTGTTAGTTCAGTAAATATATAAGTCTCGTTGGGCCTAGAAGAAATGTATAGCTGAGTATCATCAGCATAACATAGAAAACTAACTCTATGTCTCTTAACAATTGCTCCCAGAGGTAGCATGTATAGGGTCCCAAGAACTGAGCCCTGCGTTACTCCATATTGGACTTGTGATCGGTACGAGACCTTTTCATTCACAGCAACAAACTGGAATCAGTCAGATAAATATGATTTAGTGCAGTTCCATTTATGCCAACGTAGTTTTTAAGCCTATTTAGTAGAATGCTGTGGTCAAAAGTGTCAGAAGCTGCACTACGGTCCAGTAATACTAGAAGAGAGATGCAGCCACAATCGACTGACAAAAGCAGATCATAAGTAACTATGATGAGAGCAGTCTCTGTACTATGATATGGCCTGAATCCTCACTTGAAATTCTCATAGATAGCATTTCTTTCCAGGAAAGAGCATATCTGTGAAGAAACCACCTTTAAAAAGGGGTCTGATAACAGCCAGTTTGTAAGGTTTTGGGACATATCCCAACACCAATGATGTATTAATAATACTATGTAGAGGGTCTGTAATTTCAGGCAGCATCTCTTTCAGCAGCCTGGTAGGTATAGGATCAAGCATACATGTTGTTGATTTAGATGCTATGATTATTTTTGACAGTTCATCCCTATCTATAGTAGAGAATGAGTTGCTCCTTGGGCAGTTTATGATGCACCATCTGATTTGTTTGTGTTGAAGACAGTTGCATGTTTATGATTTTATTCTCTTGCAGTGTCTATTTTGTTATTAAAGAAATTCATAAAATCATCACTATTATGGTATTGACAACTGTCAGAGGCAGATGACTCTTTATCCTTGGTTAATTTAGCCACTGTGTCAAACAGATATCTAGGGTTGTTTATTTTGGACTGCTGTCCCTAATCTTTTTTAACCGCAGAGGAGCAACTATGTCTAAGGTGTTAGAAAATAGGGAGTTAATATTTTCTGTTGCGCTGTCAAGGTATTTAGAGTCATCCATTATGTTAGGGAATGAAGACAGTGCAGGTAGGTTTTTGATAAAAGAATCTTTGGTGGAAGAATTTATTGTTCTACTATATTTATAGCAAGTAGGTGACTTTGCAGCCGTAAGTAAATGTATTTTACAGGACACCAGATAATGATCTAAAATGTCTTCGCTCTGCTGCAGAATATTGATGTCATCAACATTAATGTATGTAAAGTATGATTACGGCGATTAGTTGGTCCTGACACGTGTTGTGAGACACCAATAGTGTTCAAAAGCCAAACTCAATGCATCCTTTTCATTATACACGTGGATGTTAAAATCACCAACAATTAAGACTTGATCGGTGGCTAGTACTACTTCTGATAAAAAGTCAGTAAATTCCTTGATAAAGTCTGTGTGGTACCCAGGTGGCCTGTAGACAGTAGTCTGTAGAAATGACAAAGTCTGCTTATTTACCCCAGATGAAGCTATAATAAGCACCATTACTTCAAAAGGATTGTAACCAAAGTCAAATCTTTGGGCAGCTGTAAATGTATTCATATAAAGTGCAACAACACCTTCCCTTTGCTTTTTGGACGAGGCTCATGCTTAACAGTAATTTTGGGAGATTGACCAATTTAATGTAATCTAATCATCCTGTTTTAGCCATGTTTCTGTCAAGCAGAGTACATCTAGGTTTTGATCTGTGATCATATCATTAACAAAAAGTGCTTTTGTAGAGAGAGCTCTAATATTCAGCAAGCCAAGCTTTATTAATTGTTTGTCTCTATTATGTACCTTTTTATTTGTTTAACATTGATTAAATTGCCATATAATTGTTTACGGGTTTTTTTGTATTTACCAGTCCGGAGGACAGACAGTCTCTATATTATATTATTTAGGTGATTATATGTGTTCCAAATTATGTGACATCTGTGGCATGTGATGGCTGGCAGACAGTCTGTCTGTTTCCTGAATTGGGCCCCAGTTAGTCAAATATTAGTAGTATTAGTAGTATTAGTATTAGGCTATATGCCAAATTTCTGGATAAACGAGCAGCACCAGCCCTAGAGGGATTTCTTTTCAACAGGTCAGGTCTACCCCAAAAACGTTTCCAATTATCTATGTAACCTATATTGTTTTGTGGACACCATTTTGACATCCAGCCATTTAGTAATGACAATCTGCTATGTATTTCGTCACCTTGATAAGCAGGGAGGGGGCCAGAGAATATTACTGTGTCCGACATTGTACTAGCAAGTTCACACACCTCTTTAATATTATCTTTAGTAGTCTCCGACTGACGGAGATGAACATCATTTGTGCCGACGTGTATAATAATCTTACTGAATTTACGTTTAGCTTTAGCAAGCACGTTTAAATTTGCTTCATGCATTTGATAAAATTTATGTCGACAACAGTGTGTCACCTGTGAAAAGTCTTGAGTTAAGTGAATAAACCTAGGTCTGGGGTCAAACCTAATCATGTTCTGAAGAGTGCTGTGGAATGTCAATTTATTAAAATGTAATAATTTACATAATAATGGAAAACTATAAAATTATCCTAACCAATAGCTTTTCACCAGATACACCTCTGTTGTTGAACACAACACATCTGAAATGCAGAGCGGAGAATTCATAAGAATTAAAATGTATGTTGTAAAATTCTTGACACACATTTTAGGCTGTCCAACACTTGTCTGCATTAACTGCACAGCTACACTGTAAAAAAAAGTGGAGTTAACTTAAAAAAATAAAGCAAATGGCTGCAAAGCATTGTTGAGTTTATTTAACGTCAGAGGTTCATGTTGTGCTTAATCATATATGAAAGTTAACTGAACTTACAGGTGTATGTTAAGTCTGCTTTGCTCAATAAGTTCATCTAAATATACATAAGTTTGTTGAAATGGGAATAAGGAGTTAGGTGATTGACCAGCCCAACTTAAAAAAAATGAGTATCTAGAACTACCTAATCCTGAAGTCCCGTAAACTCAAAAATGCTTTGCAGACAGTTGCTTAATTTTTTTAAGTTGATTCAACTTTTTGCAAGGCTTTATATCTTGCATGTTCCTCAAACAATTTAGGAATAAAAATGCAGGCATGGAATACAAACCATACCATAAATACAGCACAAACAAAATTATCATCAGTCAAGTATTTATTGACATTCTAATGGCACATTTACAAGTTCAAAAGTTCACATTCACAACTTGAGGGGGAAAATCATCTAATAAAAAAAAAAAATCATTCTTAAAGTGCCAGAGTAATGTAACAAAAACAATCTTAAACAGCTGCAGAAAGACAAAAATACTCAAGTCAAATTGTACAGTGCCAGAATAATAATAAACAGCTTTTTGCATATGTTGTACTGCAACAGACATATCTTATTAAACAACAGGTATGACTGAAATAAACTAGTGCAGCTACTTTAACAATTTGTTTTTAAAGGACTGGACTCTTGCTGAGCACTAAGGGTCAAGGCACATAAACACTTTTTAAAGGGTTTTAAAAGTGTATTTTAATTCTTTAGGGTAGTCCATGTTGAGGGCATAAATTAAGCCAAAGAGAAGAGCTGCAGCAGTGGGAAGGTCATGTACATTACCCAGAACAATCTGTTCCTTTAGAACAACAGCTAGGCAACTAACATTTGGGTTTGAGTGGATGGCGGCAACATCATCTTCCATGACAGTCAAGATTCCCATCTTTATCCCTTTGGTGGAATCTCCTTCTGGCTCTGTGTCCTACAGTAAAAAGCAGCATAAAATCAGTCAAAAACAGGGAACTAATTTGATTTTTAAATAGCAATCTGTATATTTGTTTCCTTTCGGTTGTCTTCTATATTCAAAAGTATTTATTAATTTATTCGTATGTCAATAGTTCACCTAAACATGGCTTCAACTTAACTTTTTCAAACCGGATGAACGAAATGGTCCCAAAAAGCGCAAAAATTACCAGTTTTTACTTTGCAATATAATTTGTGACAGGGCAATTACTGTTTTAATCAATGTGCAACACATAAATGTCACGGTTCTGTCAGAGGGAAAACACGAGAACCCAATTGCGAGCGCAAGAGAGAGTTTATTGAAGAGACATAGATAATGCAACACTGGAGCAGGAGGGTGAATGATGGTGACTGAGTCCGTCAGACAAGCTTTCCTGAAGGCGGGGCAACCCAGGCACAGACAGAGGGGAAAACGGAAGATGGCGGGACCCCGGGAGGATGGCTGGCAGACTGGATGGGTGGTGCAGGGAACCGGCGAAGAGCAGGTAAGTCCGACGGTGGTGATGATGGCGACGACTGGACTCGGGACCGGAAGAAAACTCCAGCGGGCAGACGAGGGGGAAGACAAACGAGACACTTGAACACAGCAGACAGGACGGGACAAAAACCTGGAGCAGACTGGACAGGACTAAACACAGCTGAACTAAAACAGAAAAAAAAAAATACAAACTAAATAACAAGAATAGAGCAAAAAAAAACAAGAAAAAAGACTTGACTAGAGTAACAAACCAAAAAAACTAGACTAGAGTTTTAAATAACTTTTCCTTTAAACTAAACAAACATAACGGTCAGGAAACTGGGTAAACCGAGACGATCTGACAACGATGGGAAACCACGAGGGAAATATAAAGGGAGAGAATTAGCGAGTGAACAGGTGAGAATGATGATCCTGAATGACACACAGCTGGAACAAATGAGAGGTAAACAGAGCAAAAAGGGCAAGGCAAAAATCATAACGGCAAAGGTCAGGGCAGGCAGTAAACCAATCGTAAATCCAAATCCAAGCAAAGGTCAAAAGGCAGGCAGCAAACAATCACAAAACGATACACAAACAAAAACCAGGTAGACAATTGGAATAACTCTCTAAATTGTATGACGGGGCAAAATAAGACATTGCAATGAACAAGAGAATGTCCGGGATTTAAATAGGCAGACTGATTGGCTACAGGTGCGACAAACAGGAAGAAATCAGCCCTAGGTATGAGGGAACATGGGATTTGTAGTCCAAACTGAGTTCAGTATTCAGGTGACGGTTCCCTCTGATGGTTCGGAGGAGGCGGAGCGGTTCGGAGAAGAATACTGTTACTCTTCCGTAACAGTATTCTCCTCTTAAAAATCTAAAACTTTGGGTTTCCTAGCACATTGGAGCTTTAACTATGGCGACACTAACTCTATTCTGCTGTGTGTTTATCATACACAGACATTATGTATGTAGTTGATAAAAACAACATTAAAGGTATCTTACACTGCATGTAACATATAGATCTATGCAGACCATATAAGTACAGTCTATCTCCTTAAAAGCCAATAGTTCTTGTAATCCAGGCTTGCTTAACTAGCATCTAGAACCTTTTCTCCCCTCATTCTATAATTCTTCTATCTTAAAATTCCTCTATTTTTAAAAGGGTAAAATTACAAATCTTAAGTGTTCAGTTTACATCCACTAATAGGCGTCACTGAGTATCTGTAAGTGTTAAGCTGGTCAAAGCTGCAAATCATCAGGCAGAAAATACAGGCTAGAAAAAGATGCTGACTGAGCTGCTATGACCTCATGCCACTTAAGTTCTAGAATGACTTCCTTTAAGCCCTGTGGGGTTTAATACAGAGCTCAGCTCTCTTTAAGAAAGAGTTTCTCAGTCTAACTTCACACCTGGCAGCTGGGGTGTTACAGAGGTAATGCAAGGCTTTGATCTACCTCATAGTTACAAGGGGTCCTCTGGTGCAGGTAGGCTATACTGCTTACAAAAGCATCAGTTCAGTCTTTTGAGAATCTTACAGTGTCTTACACCCAAATGTGCAGTAAATGAAAAAGATGTTGTTTCTGAAGTGCACCATTGGTGCAGTTAAAGATTTAAAGGAGAGTATGTAATATGGGCTACAGTAGTTGAATTCTGCAAGTTGGTTGTAATGTGCTTAGATTTGTGACTCAGTTATTTATTAAACAAAATATGCAGGGAGCGCTTGCGGACGCTGGAGAAGATGGCCGCCTAAATTGTAGCTCCGCTCCTGTTTAATAAATTGCTACCCTCCTCGATTTAAGCTGAAGTATCTCATAATTATAAGGATTAACACACTACTAACATGTCTGAGACTCAAGATCCAAAGGACTTTCCACTTTTCGCAACTTCCTGGTCACAGAAAAAGAAGAAACAAACTGCGTCAGCAGAAATGTCTTTGACTTCAACAGAACAAACAGACCCAGTTTTGAAAGAAATACGAGAAATACCCTTAGTACATGATTGGGGAATATCGACGGTCGTTTCGACACTATTGAAAGTCGTCTTGATGCTATATTGACCTCAGTTTCTACAGTTTATGAGACTTTATCCAATTTGTCACAGAGTGTCTTCGAGTGAATTTCACTTAATGGAAGCTTAAAACGGAATCTCTACCACAGCGGATGTTCTGCAGGCTCGTGAAAGTAAACAGTCTTTACCATACTCAGAGGTGTAGTGACTTTAATTTTCCCGGGTTCTCACATGCCATTTATTTCTCTTTAATCTGTTTGGAAAGACAAATGTGATTGTTAGTTTATATAACGGATCTCTCATATTTTCCGTAATTTTTTCCTGTGTGAGTGCTCCGAGATGATGTCTATTTTACTGGAGTGGATTAACGTAGCATTTCTCCAAACAGGTATGATCCTGAACCTTTTGTTGGTGGCAGGTATAATTTTTTTGTCCGTTTTTTTGTCAATTGTCAGTTGGGGACAGAGCCTGGGGTGGGGGAGAGGGAGTTGTTTTTTTGTTTCTTGTTTTTTAAAGTAAAAAATTTGTTTTAACTTTTTGTTGAAAATTACATTAACAGTCTTTTATTTTTCACATTTTTATTTTTAATGTAGAGTTTGACTAGATTTATGACAGAATGTTAGAGGATTAGGGCATGTGATAAAAAAGAAAAAAATACTGACTTTTCTAAAAAAGGAAAAAGTTACAGTTGTCACGATGTGACAACTGATGAGGCACCTGGAGAGGTAGGTCCTTCGTGGACAGCCAGACCCGTTGACTGCAGGTGTACCTTGGTTGAGGGGTTCGGTGACGGTCGGCGGCTGCCTTGGTGCGTCGAGACATCTGGGCCAGGACCTTCTTGGCCTTCCTCCAGGTGTGTCGACACCGCTGGACGAAGGCCAAGGCCGATGGCACCGCAACCTTGGGTTTCTATGAGGGATACAGAGGAGGTTGATAACCAAGACAACATTCAAAGGGTGACAAACCAGACGCTGATACCGGTAAGGAATTCCAGGCATACTCAACCCACGAGAGCTGGTGGCTCCAGGAACGTAGTTTCTGGGATGTCAGGCAGCTGAGCACTTTTTCAAAATCCAAAATCCCAGACGACAGACTCAATGCGGCGGATGGCGGCCAGCGACCTTCGAATCCCTGGATGTCAGGTAAACCAGCACGAGTGAGTCCACCGAAGGACTTCGGGTCACAGCACAGCCGCCACTAACAACCGACCCTCCGGGCACCCCTCTGGAATCTCTCCCTCTCGGCCAGCCAATCTCACCCACCGCTCAGTCCCCCAGGAGAGAGACCTTACCACCACCCCCTTTTTGAGGATGGCTTCAGCTGAAAACCTCTCCCCAGGGGACTCGAACACGTGGGAGAGAGCGTCAGGTTTGACATTCTTAGACCCAGGCTGGTACAAGAGGGTGAAATTAAATTAAAGCCACTGAAGAAGAGTGCCCATTGGGAGAGAATAGCGCAGGGTAAGGACGGTGAGCAGAGCAGCCACCGAGCAAAAAATTCCTGATGAATTGCCGGTAGACATTCGCAAAACCCAGGAACTGCTGCAACGCTTTGCGAGAATCAGGAACAGGCCATTCAGCCACGGCCTGGATCTTGGAGGGATCAGGACGGATCCCCTGAGCTGAGACAATATACCCCAGGAACGAAACGGACTCAGCATGGAACTTACACTTCACTGCCTTAACGTACAGCTGATTAGTGAGAAGTCACTGGCGAACCCTCCGGACGTGCACCTGGAGAGAGGGGGAAAAGATAAGAATATCATCCAGGTACATGAACACGAATTTATCTACCATGTATGCCAGCACGTCGATGATGAGATCCTGTAAGACAGGCGGAGCGTTCGTAAGGTCAAACGGAAGGACCCAGTATTCAAAATGTCCCTGATGCATGTTTGAAAGCTGTCTTTCACTCATCCCCCTCCCTGATGTGGATCAGATGATAGACATTGCGGAGGTCTAATTTAGTGAAGACCTTAGCCCCCTGCCACAACTCGAAGGCAGACGACATGAGCGGTAGGGGATACTGATTCTTAACGGTTATGTCGTTTAGCCCTCTGTAGTCAATGCAGGGCCGCAGAGAGCCATCCTTCTTCTTAACAAAGAAGAAGCCCGCACTGGCTGGAGAAGAGGAAGGACAGATGAGCTCGGCCCTAAGCGACTCCTCAATGTATTTATCCATAGCCTCTCTCTCTGGACCAGACAGGGAGAACAAGCGACCTGGGAGGGAGACAACAAGTTCCCGAGAGGAGATCTATGGCACAGTTGTAGTGCTGGTGAGGAGGGAGAGATGTAGCCCGGGACTTGCTGAAGACCAGCCCCAGATCGTGGTACTCCGCCGGAACACCGGAGAGATCCGTTGCCTCCTCCTGCAGAATGGGAGAAACAGAGACAGAGGAGACGCAGCACCGAGACAAGACAATAGACAAAACGAGCTCCAGGCTAGGACAGATCGTCTTGCCCAATCAACGTGAGGATTGTGCCAACGCAGCCATGGGATCCCCAAAATTATGGGGGCCCCAGGCGACAACGTGAGGTACAGCTCAATGTCCTCACGATGATTGCCCAAGACAACCAGACTTACAGGAGGGGTGGTGTGAGTGACGGTTACCATGTGTTGTTCGGCCAGGGGACGACACTAATGGGTTTGGACAAAGGAACAGCAGGAATGCCAAGATTGGCCGCAAAACGGTCGTCCATGAAGTTGCCCTCCGCCCCTCTAACAAACACAAAGAAGAGTACGGAGAGTCTGCCATCACCAGGCCTACCAGTGCTCTCCGCATCACTGGTGAGCCTTGCCTTTTACTGGGCACGCTCGAACTAGGTGGCCAGCTCCCCCGCAGTAGAGGCATAACCCTCGCTCTGTCCGGCGCTGTCTCTCCGTCATTTGCGTGAGCTTCAAACAACCAAGCTGCATGGGTTTCGGGATGTCGACAGAGACCTCCCCTGCAGGGAAGCGAGAGTTGGTAGCGGCTTCCTCTGGGTCGCCCATAGCACGAGCCGCCCGGTGCTGGGCCCTGTGGGCGAGACGGGACTCGACACGAAGGGCCAGCTTGATGGTGTCCTTGAGTGTCTTGGGCGTCTTGTTGATGACGATAAGATCCTGGATGGGCTCCGCAAGGCCCTCTCGGAACCGGGAGTGCAGGGCCTGGTTGTGTCAGCCACAGAAGACCGCAAGAGTCTCAAACTCGACAGAGTAATCAGTGATGGAGCGGCTCCCCTGTGACAGCCATGATGCTGCCTCGTCACCCCAGACCGAGCGGTCAAACAGCTCAGTCATCTCCCGCCTGAAGTCCTCCAGGGTGTTACAGCAGGGCGCTCCCGCCTGCCAGACTGCTGTTCCCCACTTACGAGCCTTCCAAGTGAGGAGAGTGATAACATAAGCAATCTTCGTTCTTCGTCCCCATCGTCAGGAAACTGCCTTGACTGGAGGGTGAAAACCAGGGAGCACTGGGACAGGAAAGCCCGGCACAACTTAGAGACCTCGGGAGGATGACGGGACAGGGCAGGAGTGAGGCTGGCGGACGGCCACAATGTGGAGACCAGACCCGGAGGAAGGCTGGAGAGTGATGAGGTGAGCAGGTGACAGCAGGCTCCGGAACTTTTTGGTGGGGGGTTGGGGAATCGCGAAACGGTTATAATATCTTAAATGTCTGTGAGGATTAAAATAGAGGTAATTTGTGTTGATAGTAATGTGTAGGGTGTTTTTTTTCCTGACATCGATATTTTATGCTTTCCTGATGTGTTTTGTGGCCCTGTAGCTGCCCTTTTTTCACCTGAGGGAAATTTGAATTTACACGCCAGCTGCTGATGAGTAACATTTGCGACATTTTAAAAGAATTAGCAGAATTCTGAGGTATCCGATCATGCTTCTAAGCGTAAAATGCTGCTTTCGGAGGCGAGGTGCTTTATGGCTGAATATCAATCTGTTCTGAGACCGTGCATTAAGAGGCATAAAGGTAATGGATTCTTTTTATAGAGCTTCAGTTAATATTCCGGGAGTTTTTGCGAAAGTGTATACACTCTTCAGTGTTTTATTTTTCTGTGAAATGCTGTGTAACAAAATGCTGTGTTCATAACCATAATATGCAGCTGGACATTTCAGATGTTAATGTGTAAACATTTGCTTTTACAGGTGAACTGAAAAAGAACAAAGTAAACAAAGATGTGGCACAAAAAGAAGCAGAAAAGGCTCTCTCCAAATTGTTCACTGGAGCAAGAGACAGGGGTGGAAAGAGAGCCATTAGAGCACAGCAGGAGAGAAAACCATCTCCAGGACTGTGATGAGTTGTGTGATGAGTCCAATTATTTGAATACCATAATGTTTAACAGATTTTAGTTGTTGTTGTGCTTCTACATTGCCAGTGTAGTTCATTTAAAAGCACTGATGTATCTAAATGGGGGTAGTTCACCCAAAAACAAACATTCTGTCATCCTGTCTCACCTTCATGTCTTTCCAAACAAGTAAGATTTTTTTTAATGAAATCTGCAAGAATTATGTCGCTCCATTGATCGTTTATTCCCCCAAAATTCTGATGCTTTAGTATGTTTGTAAAGAGATCAAAAATAAATCCAAATGAATCGAGCGGTTTAATCTAAATCTTCTAAAAAAAAGTTCATTATGGCTTTATATGATGAACAGATCTAATTTAGGCTTTCATTCACATATAAACATTGATCAGCGAACAATGTTTACAGCATTCAGTATTGGTAAATGGAAGCGCAAACATGCTTGATTCTGTTCATCTTCATTGATTAGCATTTATATGTGAATAAAACCTTAATTAAATCTATATATAAGATAAAGTAATTATGTCTTTTCAAAAGACTTTAATTAAACTGCTTGATTCATATGGATTTATTGTACAATCTCTTTATTAGCATTTAAAGTGTCAGCATTTTGGGGGAATAGACTTTCAACAAAAAGGTTGAAATGTCACAGATTTTATTAAAAATGTATTTGTTTGTGTTCTGAAAATGAATTAATTTCTTATGGGTTTGTAGTGAAATGCAGATGAGATGATGACAGAATTTTTATTTTTTGTTGAAATCACTTTAACTACTGACTGTTGATTATTTCTCTTCCACCCCCCCCAAAAAATGTATTAAGACCAGTTGTTGTAAGATTATCACCCTTGATGTTCAACATTTTACAAAACCCTAAATAGTGTGATTGAAAAAAAGTGTCAGAAAATAATAAGTGTTTGATATACAGAACCTGTACAGACCAGTTGTTGAAGAGTATTACCCTTGGGTTTTACTGTTAATGTTGATGTTCAACATATTACAAACATATTACATGTTTGGCTCATATTACTGCTGCAAATATGAGCCAAACACCAAAACACTGCATTCATTCCTAATTGAATGTTAATGCTATACTGTCACCTTACCTTGGCCACAGAAATCATAGAGTAGCACGCATAGGCAGCGCTGAACCCGAACACTACAGACAGCCCTACCCCTGAGCCGAATAACCCGACTTTAACTTGATTTTTAAGGTAATGGGAAAGGTCATTCGTAAATAAATTAAAATTAAGCTCCTGAGTACTGAGATCATTGCCTAGTTCCTGTAAGCCCTACGGTTCTGGCTCAAGGTGCTGCTATATATTCGCTGGAAAACTGCGAGTCCAATTTCCAAAAGTAAAGGTGTCTGTGGGTAAACCGAGACAGGGGTTTAAAATTGGAAGATGGGTGGCACTCTTTGTAGGATAGCAGCCGAAGCGCAGAGGTGCAAGTCAATGCTGCCCACAGAAATGCAACCCGGTAGATGGGAACAGAGAAGTCAAGTGGGCGGAGCTTAGCAGCTCAGTGATTGTTTTACCCGTGGTATAGATTAATTGCACAGTCGTCTGCTCAAACTCACACAATGGACGTATCTTGGCCGAAAAATGTAATCAGCAAATTCTTTTTGGTTTTCATTTTGTTTCCCTATTATTATTGCTTTTACGATACAGTGTAGACGCATATTATGAAGGGTTTCTGTAATGACCTGTCACGTGTGTTTTACGTTGCTCGAGTCAACGTAAACTACAAATAAACAATCAAACCATTTGTGGGATTCTTTTAACGGTACTGCGTAAGTACTGGGGTCCGTTCTTCGTACCTCGCTTACTACATCCAAGATCAAATGACACATCCAAGATCAAATCATCGCGCTAACCATGAGCTCGCTATTCCGGGGGTCCGTTCTTCGTACCTCGCTAACTAAGTTAGCTGGATTTGATTGTTGACGATTTCGCGTGATCTTGGATCGTTCGGTTCTTCGACGCTCATCCGGGACT
>JAZGTJ010015008.1:0-13685 GCA_036877575.1 Botia almorhae
CCAAAACAAAGTGACAACACTTATCAAAAAACAGTTTGTTTTTCAGAACACGATAAACAGTACATTCCCTTTTATCTAAAGAACGAGAGCAAGTGTAACAGAAGCATCTGAAATATCTACAGAAGGAACGCACAAACTCCACCAAATGAGCTCCACACCACAGAATGCATGAGGACAGCTGACCATTGCAGCTATCCCAGAATGCCACAGCCTGCAGGAGGGTCAGAGATGGTGTTTGTGAGAGGGAGGTGAAAGGCAGAGACACAGACGTGGGGTGGTGAGTTTACACTGGACGTGACTTAATACACGAGGCTTCGTGCAAGTCCGGGCAGGTCAATAACTGCCAGACATGCCGTACCGGCCAGCTGGGGGTAAATTTCATTTTAGGAATTATAACAATATGGCATCAGCGATCATTCTTACATAAGCAAATCTATTAGAAAAGCTTTCAGGATGACAACAACTGCATTAAACAATGAAAACAAAACACGCTCCACAGAAACCAAGCACATGAAAGATGCATTTATAGATCATATATTTACAGGAAACGCATACGTTTGTAAAAGAAATGCAAAGATCAGGGTGCAGGTGCGAGGAACTTGATGATTTGTCATAGGTATGGAAAACATTAAAGCCTTGATCAACATATTAACGACAAAAGAGCACAACACAATAGCACAAGAGCTGAGCTAAGTATTGAATCAATACGTCACTCATACGACACAATCTAAATTTCTCTCACCCCATACAAACAACAACGGCACTCGCTCGTTCAAGACATTAAATGAATGCAAAACGAGCAAATACATTAAGCTGTGAGAGTAAACAGTGTTTGCATTGTGACACTAATATCTTAGGGCAAGACTTACTTTAGCTGAAATGAAACGAGTGGAAGGCCTTGTGGAAAACAGCCTAATTGATGAATCTGTTTTTCTATTAAACGCAGTACAGAAGGGATCAATGTTTAGGGCAATAGCGCCCTCTTGAGGTCATATGCACTTAACAGCAAATAATGAAAAGACATTACATTTATTCAAAGGGGAATGCATCAATGGACATCCCTGTGACCACGTTTAGCATTTATACAGCAGCAAAATTCTGCCATCGGTCGAGTTTTAAAGTTAGAAATACAGTTGTGTTTGCATATGGAGGTCAATAAACTTACAGAGACGCAGATACGTAGTGTCATCGAAGGTCCTTCACTGGAGCTGCTGTCGTCAGTTTTGTAAGATGCCGTGTTGAACACCCATTTAAAAATAAAAATATAACATTTAAAGCAAAAATAAAACTATTAAATGAAGCGTTAAATTAAACGGTGACGACGCGCATTGATTAAATAAAACTTTCGCGTGTAAATGACGTCGCCATCTTTGATATATGCCTTTCGATGTCGCCATAGTCTCTATTTAACCATTAGAGACACGATGTTGACATCAGAATGAATGGCCATGTTATTTATCCATTTGTTGATTATACATTTACCAGCCCATTTAGTTATGGAGGCAGTCACATCTATAAATCTTTATCACAAGTTGCAAGTTGTTCCCCAGCCCTTTCCAAGATGCGTTTTACACTTGTTATTGTAATGCATTATGAAATTGAGTGAGTCCAGTACATAATGTCTACTATTTTCGGACACCACTAGAAAATGCATTATAAAAGTGTATGAGGGCTGTTTCAGACACAGCCACGCTTTGGACTTTGTTTTCCAGTAAAATAGTGGTGTGAAATAGTGCGCAAGTATACAAATTATAATGCATCTAGTGTTAACGTACTTGTTTTGGGGGGATTGGAACAGCTGTCAATGACGGTTAAGCTAAAAAAAACCGTTTTCTGTCGTGTAGTTCTTGTGCACAAATTTTCTTAAACAATTGGACACGATTTTGCCAACCCTACATCGCTGTATCTATTTCTGCACTCAGTCAGCTAAATGATATACGTAATGCAAATTACAACTAGACTCCGTAACCATCTAGTACTATGACAATGTTGTCAGTATATGTAGCTCTTACTCGCTTTTTATGTTTAAAATTAACCTCCAGCATCCTGCCATTGGATACTTCTTGGATAACTACAACTACAACTACAGCGACACCACAAAAGTGAACTGCACAATTGTATTCAGGTGCAAGAGGGAGCCATTTTGGCTTTACACCTTTTTGGTAGTCAGCGTTTAAGTAATTTTCAGCATAAGGATATATAGAGTATATACACGCATACAAACTATCTGTCTGTATTGGCACCATTTGTCAATTCTACCTTAACATATTTAATGGCATTTATTTGTATGCACCAAAACACGTGACAAGTGAAACCATCACAAATTACATTTATTGAGGAACAAGTAAAAAGTACAATATGTAAAAAAATACAAAATCTCTAAGTATGTGAATACAAAGTGCATAGCTACTATACATGCTTGTAGCACTACACGTAAAGACCTAGTCTAAGGAAAGGTATCGCAAAGATGGGCATTTGGGTATTACAGCCCTTCAAAATCATTTTAAAATAAAATAGTTTGTATTTGGTACACACACACACAAACACGCACACCTGTCCAGTCCTGAATTTCTCCATGACATTTAGTGAGTCTTCATCTACCATCCGTGTAAAAACATTCAGTTCATATTGCTGTGTGTTAGGACACGAACAGTCCCCCGTGAAATTGTGTCTCAAGACAAAAAAAACCCCATGAGGCAAGTGTTGCAAATAAATATGAAATAAATAAAAGCAAAAATATAAGTGGTTCAGTCTTACACGGCTTAGAATATTTACAAACGACGCCATTTTTCACAATTTAAGTGCTTTTGAATATAACGCTGTGACAAAGCGGTCACCATCAAAATATCGATTTGAAAACAAAGACGCCTCTCACTGATGCCCACAGAATAAAACAAAAGAATTATTGGACCACAGCGGAAAAAACTCTGGCTTTACAGTATAAATACAGTATAAATACATATGACATCTTATTAAGTCAGGTAATGTATATTAAAAATGTACAAGATGACATTGGTGGCATCGATGAAATGGGCCTTTCCGTATTATTCAATATTATTGATGAAATGTTTTCCCTGAAGAGAGAAGCAAACGAAACAAAACAAACACAAAAACACAAGAAAAAGCACAGCAAAATATCGATCCTATTATGACACTTAAAAGTAAATCTGCAGCAGAAAGTACAATGTATTTACACGAGAGGAGGTATATGAACTTTTGTCAATTAAATAAATACGGAAACTCGTGGGCTTTTTGGCTTAGAATGAGACGATATTTAAAATATCCAATTTTAAAATATATCTGAAGACAACCGACACCTGTAGTAATTTAATAACATCTTAAGACGTGACATTTTGCAGTCTCATTTCATTTTTGTTTTTTCTTTCATTTATATACAAAAATATATTATGGGCTGTCTGATTTTTCCACGATTCTTGATGCAACATGGTTGTGAAACGAAACCGGAAAATAATCTAGAATTCCTCAAAAGGCCATGCAAAATACATGCAGATTTCCATCGAGACAATAGTTTTCCTTAGCGTTTGTCATGATTGACACTTATTTTTCCTCAAACCTTAAATCTACAGTTCTTAATATTTACATTAGTACAGTCAACACCAGAGTGTTGACAGCCTGGCATCACTTTTGGCTATGCCCAGTTCACAGCAGAACACTATCGGTTCTATTGCAAATTTCATTTTTAATTTAAAATTTTAATTCTTTCCAAAAGAAAACTGGAAGAGAGCAGGCCATAATCGAGGAGAAACAGTTGCACAAAATAAAAAAATAAGTATGCATATCAACAAGGCAAAGATAAAAGGCTTCTTCCCTATATAATGGCTGTGCCGGCAAAACAGTTTTATTTCGCTAGAATTCAGCAAATGCTGCTTGTATTTATCCCCTGCAGAGACATCCAACCCTGAAGAAGGACACAACGGTGACAGATAGACTCGTTTGAAGCTACAATAGTGACAGCGCAGGATTGTGTTGTCGGTTCTCTGTATTTCTATGCATTTATGTTTGTACATCCAGCATTCTGTGAGTTGGATAAAGAGAAAAGAAACTAATTGTTCTTGGTCTACAAAAAAAGCAAGGAACACATCCACACAGAAGGGAGTGAACTGGAATAGTGCGGTTCCAAGCTCTGGAAAATAAGAAGACCATTTCAGTTTGATAAAGCAACAGAACTAAAAAGACACATTCTTAACAGGAAACACGAACAAAGATCCAGCTGCTCTCGAATCAAAGGCAATCTGCGAGAATGTCTCGGAGAGCGTCTGGGGTGACGTCCCTGACTCTCGAAGGCTTCCTAAGAATGCCAAGTCGGTACCCTGGAAATGTGACATCACCACTCCACTTCCTGCTCCATTTTCATTTGGTGAGAAGCGGAAGGCGAGTCCGGCTGTGTGGAAGAAATCATTTCTTGACTGCTCTGCACCTCCTCCTTCTCAAGGTCACCCTCCTCCTCCTCTTCTTCCTCCTCCTCCTCCTCCTCTTCCTGTTTTTTCTTACGGCAGGGTTTGTAGAGATGAGGATCCAGCAGCACCTCCCCAAAGCGACCTTTATAGATGATGCCACAGCATACACGCTGCCTACAGAAACATGCAGAGTCAGTTTCTTAGTAAATAAGTGTCTTTAATGTCTTTCATTTGAAGTATTACTTCTGAGGAACAATGAAGGTCAGACTCAAAGTTTATAGTCTATAAACTCATCAGTTTAGATTAAATTTAAGATTAAATTACTTTTTTTTAATTACTTTAAATTACTTTAAGATTAAATTACTCTTTAAAATACCTTTTCCAGTATGTCAGGTCCAGGAACGAAAAGACAGGAGAGCGGGAGGTACCAGGAGCCAACTCTGAGTCAGAGCCTTCATCCGATTGGTTACTGTAGCTCGGTGACTGGGCGGGGCTTGCACTGGAGGTAGTGCTGTGAGCATCTGAATCTGTTAATGACGGGAAGCGGATTGATTTAAACAGGTAAATGCAAAGCACTTTTTATTATTATCAGTTCTCACATAATACTCACTGTGTCTTTTCAGCTCCTTCTGAACCCGGGTCAGCTGGTTCGGTCTGATCCGTCTGGACAGGGATTTGACTTTCTTTGACTTCATTGTGGTTTTCAGGCTGGGTCCCCCTCGTGCATCCACCACCTGTGTGAGACCGTAACAAACTTCATTTAATCCAAAGAGATCTCATCTCTAAAACAAAGCAGCTATACAATTACATGTATAAAGACTTTTTAATATTATGTGAGATATGTTATATTTTGTGTGATACAATTTGATAAATATCATGATTTCTGTAGCATTTCAGAAAATAAACTTTTTACGTGCATGACACTCAGAAAGTAAAACATCAACTCAAAGTGTACTATGATATTAATGATATATGTCTAACATATACGTTTTATGCATGTGTACCCAGCGCCACCTACTGGCAGCAGAGTGGAGATGGTAATGGAACTTACATGATTCCAGTTTTTCTTGGAACCAACAGGAAGCTTCTTCCATCGTTTCACCAGCAGGACACAAGCGTTGCAGATTTCACCGGAGCGAGTCTCATTTAAACTGCGGAAGGATCCCCATCTCATTAGAATTCCACCGGCAGCATGCACACACAAATTGTAGTTATTCCGGAGATTCCGAACTCACCCAAAGCAGCTCTGGAAGTCTCTCTCATAGCGTTTGCTATCCGTGAAGCGAGAGCTGGAGGACTTCGCCCTGCAGATGCAACACCCGTCGAGACTGCGATACATCTTCGGCTTATGAAAGCCAAACATCTGCAACCACACGTGGAACAGGGTTTAGGAATAACTCCTCTTTGTACCTCTGATCCATCCTGGTTTTGCATTGACATTTGTAAACAGCTGACACTGAATACAGTTACAAACGGCAGGTCACTATAAATTAACACGGAACTCCACAAACAGCAAAAGAAGCTTTGAGAATATTTATGTAGAGTGTAATGTCTTATTTTCAAAGGACTGTGGTGGTAATACGTTTCAGATGGTTAACAAAACAGGTTGATCTGAGAATACTGAAAAAATACACAAACGAATTTGGTTTATTAGAGTATAACTGTGTCTCTGACTTCAGAAGCATTATGCCATGATATTTTCGTATTTCCTGACATAAATCCATGAGAGAGTGAGATGAAATTATTTTATTGTTAATCCCTTATTTTATTTCTAGTCTATATACTTACATTAGTAATTCATTTTGCACTACATGCTTAAAACGTATCAGTCATCACGTCAGTGGGATACGAGCTGAATGGCGTGAGTGTTCAGTCTTATATAAGCTCGGTGCTGATGGAGCCGGATGCCGGACACCGGTGGCCTCGCGCATTGACATAGATCGGTGACAGCTGCGGCGTCCTCTTGAAGCATCAAATTCATACGCTATAACTGGGTCATTACATTAGATACATCTTTTTAAATAAATCTGTCTGGCCTTTCTTGTTTTACTAAAATAAATAAATGCCCATTTAAGATTCATAATGTACAGTTTGCCAAGTTTAACTGGTGCTTCTGTAATTCTGCCTCTGACGCAATTCAAACATGGCAACGCGTGTCGGGGAGGTGGGGGGTGTAAGGGCAAAAGAAATGCGATACCATTGCGGAAACCGCGATCGAAAACAACACGCATAATTGTGTCAACTAAACTTATTTATAAAAAAATAACCGACATGTTCGGTGTTTTGCGATGTTTAAACGACCGGCCGTTCCCAAACTGCAGCGAAATGGTGCGTTTTTCTGCGTATTCACCGCCCACCAGCACACGCGGAAGCATGGCACGCCACACGGCATTTTAAACAGACGCATTCAGCAGGTTCATCACTGCAGATAAACTAATAAACGAGCATGTTATCTCTAAGAAATAAATCCATGCGTTTTCTTGTAAGCAGTGAGGGTTAAATAAGACACAGGGATTAAAGGCGACTGAATGTAGTCGAACTGCTTGCCCGTGGCTCTTTGTTTTCCGCGCGACTATGCGTCAGAGGCTCGTGCGACTCCATGCTTTGCGCTCCGGACTGTAAACACACGCAGTCCGTGCAACAACTTCGCATGAAGTGCCAGAAATAACGCCTCTGTCCGTTTTCTTATTAACGGGGCACTTTAAAACAGTCCACCAGAATACTACAATTAAATAGCCTTTTATTTAGCTCTACATTGAAATGCGTAAGTGACACCGCCTCCATGCTCTTTGGAGCAGTAACAGAGCGCTTCAATAATCATAATATTGTCACACTGCGTGCGCAATTACTTTTAATACATCAGAAGTTTGGAAACATTGATGGGCTTGTAAAAAAAGCATGTTTGTTTTGAAGCACATCCACCAACAGTAGCGAGGGACCACACGCAGGCTGTGAAGAATCACAAGTTTTACACGTGAATAAACTGCAAAACTTTTTATTGTCCACGAAGTGTGGATTTAATTGAGAATTTATGCTCAGTAAGGTGGCTTATGTAGCCATTTTTGTTTTGAACAGGGCTATGTCTCGCTGCATGTTATTTAAAAACCAATGTTGACAGTTTCTGTAAAAAACACCCATCTGTAACACATTTCTGTTTATGATTATTTCGTAAATAATAGATTTATTAAAATCCGGCTTCGGTTTCATCAACGGTGCAACACTTACTACCCATCATTAACAAAACATCATTAACGAGCTCCTTAAAACGTGATGCACAGTAAGGGGAAACTTATCGCACGTTTTAGCCATGAAGCTAAATTGTTAAAACATTCAAGTAAGCCTCAAAGGTGCTTTTAAGGGTCAATGTCTGATGACTACGACAGCTTTCAAACGAGCATCGGACTGTCACATAACTTCTTTAAAGGGGCCTTTCGGAAGGCGCAAATTACATCCCACCCATTTGTTGGAAACAGTTTGGTTACGTTTAGGAAAAGCAGCTTTCTTACCTTGACGTGCAGCGGTTAAAGTCAATCACACAGCGAAATCCACGAGTGTCGGGCGTCACGAATGTTACTCATTTAACAATGCGCCACTACCAAGCACGCCACTCGTTACCGTCTCACTTTCTGTCTGAGTATAGTAAAACGTTTACGCATGCGCCAACATCCGTCCACCATTTTCTGAATTTCTTCAATCAACCTCATTTGCATATGAGACTGACGTGGGACTGCGTCCGCGTTCTATTGCCCATATAAGGAAGAGAAAATTACGCGGGAAACGTGGGCGGGCCCGGTTGCTAAGGCAGCAGTCATTTCAAATCAGTGCACTGCTATGCTAGTGGGCGGGGTTACGCTCTACTACGGGGACGGAGGAGGAGAGCAGATGTCGGACGGAACGGCCCATCTTCTTGCTCCGTGTGCGTCAGCCATGAGCACATGCGTCGTAAAAAGCGCACACTAAAGATTTTTCACCGCCACATTATTCTGGAGAATTGTTTTATTGAGTCTTTACAGAATAGTTATATTGGTTTAAAGGAGCTAAAATTGGCTTCTTTAGAGTCACGTCTGATACTGGACGATAAAAAATCCCAATGAATTTTAGGTCAGTCTTGTGGACTTTATTGTAACAAGATTTATTTTTTAGGAATTTAAGTAATTTACTGATCTGACACCAGCGTCTGTAACGCATGACCTGACCACGAAGTCTCGGTTTGGTTATTTATAGATGGTTCCGTTTTCCAATGAGACATATCTGCTGTGAAGGTGAGCGTTACATGTTCGCGTCACAGATGCCATTAGCATTGACCCAAACTAAAAATAATACACGAAGGACAGCTCTTCATAGCAGAATGGAGTCCAGAACTACACATCTGTTCTGGAATGCCTTGCGTGCTTGTAGTAAGTGTTGCCTACATGCATTACAAATAACGTCAGAGTATATCCGCACATATATGGCTCAAGATAACAAAAAGTTCAGAGAAGACACAAGTATGTACTGAACAATTTTAATGTGTTGCTTCATAAATATAAACAACAGAACTCATGGAGGAACTAACTGTACACAGCTTCAACAATATAACTGACGAAGCTATCATACAGGGAAAAACGGGTTAACCAGAACGGAATGAACGGACAATTTTAATAATATAAATAAATGCTACAGTGCCAGATTGCTGCATAATTCATCTCTTAATTAGGTTAATGATAAAAAAATTAACCAGTGTAACGAAAGTATTGCTCGAGAAATAAATACATTGTAAAAGTAATAAAATAAATGAATTTGTGCTACTGCGTCATACGTTTACGTTGCGTCATACGTTTACGTTACGTCATACGTTAAAAAGCGAAACTCAAGTAACATTATGCAACAATGAAAACAAATGATTTATAGATAATCTGTAACAGTTTTGTGTAAATCCGAATTCATTTCTCTCAGCATAGATTTGGGTTTTAAGGGATGCATATAAAGAACATAAACAGGGTTATTACAGGTATTCTTTAAATGACGTGCAAGCCTGCAATAATTACATATGGATTAACAACCCCGCGTTTCACAGACCTTCAATTAGTGGCATATAGCAGAATTTACACTCGTCATTAAAGCACCCCTCCAGTAATTCCTTATTAATCTTAATGTGAGAAAGCTAATGCACATGAATTAAGTCTTAAGTACCAGGCCAATGACAAACAGGTGTATTATTGCTTTGTGTTGATTTCCAGTGTTTATTTCTAACTAAAATATGAATACCTATGAATTATGTTAATACTCATACACGCACACACATACACACGCACACACAATACTATCAGACATGTGAACACAATGTAACGCTGCAATTCACATCGTGTTGAAATGTTAACACTCCCGTTTGGACTGTCCACTGTTATTATTAATACCCCAATAGCCAACATCAATTTAAACTGACAGACATTAATTTACAGATAAAATTCAAGTCTTTATACACTTCATGTCTGACTTCATATACCCGACAAGTATATTTGCCTTTTTGAATTCTAATAAAACTATTATTAAATGTTTGGGACCTAATCTGTCAGTATTTAGACTCTGCAGTAGTTAAGCTACTCACAGATGCTTGTTATCTTAAGCAATGTTGCCAGAAAAAAGGGTTTCCACAGTGTGGTCCAAAGATGGCACACGATGAAGCAAACAAAGACACTAGAGGGCGCAATACTGTTCACAAAACTGACCACAGATCTGAATGCAAAAACCACAGGAACACTCAAGAATTCTCTGAAAATGCGTCTCAACTGTTTTCAAATTGAAACTCCCAACGCTGCGACAAAACACGTTTCTGAACTTCAGAGTGTCATTTCTTTGGGTTAAGAAAAGCTTCTATTCCCCAGACAGCGAGTGCATGAGTAACTTTTGGGGCCGCTTTGGCCCCGAGCGTGGCAGCGGAGAGAGGCGCAGATGCTGGAACACAATCAGCCGGAATCTGACCCCGGCACATTACAGTTCGAAGCCTTTCGTAAGAGAGGTCTCAAGGGTGATGGGGAAGTCGTGGATCGTCTGCAGGACGGCGACAAGAGAGCTGACCGTGAGCTTGTCTCTCAGTAACGCGTTCTCCTCGTACATGCGCGTAATGACTGGGCATTCGGCCAGCAGAGGGAGCCACTGTGGCAACAATCTGTCTCTGTACAGCGTGGAATAATGGGACAAACACACAGATAATCGTAAGTACAATTTGCTCTCAATTTCAAATGCTAAAGTGTTATTTATAGAAAAGAAGAGACGTATATGTTTACGTCATCTTACCTTGCCCCGAAGCAAACCAGCAGCTGGAACTTGCCATCTTTGCCGATGTTGCGCGGCATGTTGTTAATGGCGTTGACGTAGCGACACAAAGATTCACAAGTCAAACTAAGAGGCTCAGGTGTCTCCTGTATGTCTCCGATATTATCTGCGTTCACCATAAACGCTGCTGCTCTTTCTATACAAAACACATATTCAATTATAAAACTGTTTATACATTAAGTACATCGAAAATAGGTACTTAATCATATCTACTTGTACCTATAATAAACGCTATGTAACAATAATAACAATAAACGTTACAGTCATCACATCAGAATATATGCTTAGCATTCTTCAGCGTCTCCATTAGAGGGACCCAAAGGTCACGAATTCACCCCTTTAAAATTCTCCAGTGGGCACTGTGTGTCCTGCACTAAACTGAGGAATTTATTCCCCATTATCACTTTGGATAATTCAATATCAGGCCTTCCCCAAATGTTCTGTTTGGAATAACAGCATATGAACTATAATAATAAACATTATTAGGGTAAAATTTTGAAATAATCACAGTAATATTATGAGGTCCATCATTACAAGTGTGAACACTAGGCCAAACACAGTAACAAACAGAATAAGGGAACTAAATATAAATACATTGGTTTACTTGGACAGAGAAACATTTAAGATGAGTTTGCCAAATAAGGCCCACACGTTTAAGCCGGGCTTACTAAAGAAGACTCACACATTCAAACCGAGCATACAAAAGAAGACCCACACATTTAAGCCAGGCTTACCGAAAAAGTCCCACACAAAGACATTTTTCTGAAAGAGTCGAGCTGTTCGGAAGCCATTATGGAAAAACTGCTCCAGGGCCCAGACAAGCCCCCCTTCTCCACACAGAAGAACCGTCAGACTGCACCTCTGACATAAGACATGATGGATGTGTTTGAAATAAGAGAATACAGACTATGGAGACACAGTATTGACAAACTGACACGTCCCACTCACCTCTTTTTCTGGTTTGTGAAAGTGCTTAATAATGTTGTTTACTGCCTCTCCAATGGATTCCAGTATCTGAACTGTTGTTGGTTCTAGTGAGACGAATGTACAGGGAAAAGCAGCATAATACACATACAGAAAGAAATCTTCTGATAAATGTTTAATGTGACAGTAGCTTCATTTCAAAACCTAGAGGGCTGCCTACTTAGAAGTCATTTTAATCCCAGAATGCATTGCGACCAGCACAGTTAAAAAGCATCCAAAGCTTATCCAAAGTGACATAAGTACATTTAAGTTATACATTTTATTAGCACATGCGCTGGGAATCGAACCCACAACCTTTGCGCTGCTAATGCTCCACCAGTTGAGCCACAAGAACACATTTTTATTGGAAAAGAACTTTCATAATGAAAATCTAAGATGAAGCATCGTTAAAACTCACTGTTGCCGCGGCCAGTAAACGACGTGATGCTGATTCGTCGAATCTGTGATGGCGAGCGTTGAAGGGGCGGAGTTCGCCCTCCTTCGTCATCGCTACACGGGACTACAAATTCACCAATCAGAACTCGTTCTAGACTGCCATCGTCTACACCCTTTCCCAGCCACCTACCACAAGGGAACCTGTAAAGGGTACAAATTAAATATAACAAAAACCATAAATAGAGGGAGAGAGATGGAGGTGATGGAGGTGGGGAGATAAGAGCATGTCATACTTGTATGTGTGTCCAGTGATCTCATTGCGGACCATGACACAATCCACAAGCCACTTGGCAAGCAAGCCGGAGTTATCGTGACCCAGCTGCGCTGTTGTCAGCTTTCCGAGATTCTGACACTGTAAGACACAGACACGCCACACAGATAGAGAACAATGTCAGAAGCATTACGTGGCTGTTCGGAAGTGATCAACAACCCTGTGTGAGATTGTGTGCTGTCAGCAGATGAAGTACAAGGCAGTAGTGACATTGGTTTAGTCAAAGCTGCTGTAAGTGGCCACACCCCACATGTTTTAGCCAATCAGAAGACAGCTCTTAGGGATGTGAGCGAGGCAAAACTATCGGTTTGTTTTTAGAACGGAAGACAATAGAAGCTTCTTTACAGTTTCGTAAAAATAAATTAATCAATAAATAAAAACGTAATTGCTTACAGCAGCTTTAATGTGCATTATTTGGCTTTCGCCCCAAGCTATCAAAAAAGCTTGTTTGAAACGGATCTGAAAATGACAAAACTAGAGAGGAACCCGAAGGAGAAGAAGAAAGGACCTCTCGGAATGTAGGAGTAGATAAATGGAGGACGAGACTGATGAAGAGACAGAGGGAAGGATCAAATGGAGGGATGTGCACCTAACCTTGAAGGCGATGGAGAAGTGCGTGTGAGGCCTAAAGGCAGACTGTGAGAGGAATGAGTTAGAACATGATGAGTGATTGACAGCATGACAAACGACAGAGATCAGCTCTCCACAAGATCATCTCCATTATAGGACTGTGCTAAGAATATTTACTTATAGATTATAGATATTTAAAAGTATAATTTACTGTTAAACAATGAGACATTTCTACATTGGTGTATTGTATTTTAGTTGAATTACAGCATTGTAATTCTGTAATTACAGAATTAATTACTTGTAATGACTTGTAAAAAGTGCTGTATTATAGTATTCAGAATCAAATTAAATTATTATTATACAGAAATAAAATTAGGACAATCACAAAAAAAATGAAATCATTCCATTATACAGTGCTTTGAAATTTAGTCGATTTAGCAGATGTTCAAAATCAGTGCAAAAATAACTTGGCAGTATCAGTTTCAGCTACTGTGACAACAGAGCAGGCCAGACTGAGACACTCACATCAAACGTCATTTCCAGAACATTCTTTGTGATCTGCCGGATGCCGGAGTCGCCCAGTTCACCAGATACACACAGCCAGGGGTTTGACGTTGTCATGGCATTGGTTAGCTTCTTGATGGGAATGATGACAGCCCGGTACGGAATCACTTGGAGGGCAAAAGGAATAT
>JAZGTJ010015009.1:0-13684 GCA_036877575.1 Botia almorhae
TTCCAGGAATATTTCAGGAATTTCTGGAATTTGGACGTTACTGTCATATTAAACGTTTTGTGTTATTTCATGTTGTCTTTACCACCTGATAGTAAAATATACATATACACACACAAGCATATTTGTTTCGTTTATGAACTATCAGAGAATGAATTTTATCCGTTTGTCCAGGTGGTAATCAAATGAACCTCAGTGGCGGTACAATCGGTGTGCCGACATCAGAACAGGCCAAGCTGCTCCCGGACGGCACCATGCAGTCCACCCTCAACGCTAACAAGTACAGACACGGACGCGCACACACCTGCCAAACATACACTGTTGGAGTCTAATTGTCTTAAGTTGATGTTTCTCCACTGATGGTCTGTTTCCCCTCCCTCAGTCAGCTGATGTCAGACGGCCCTGCGGTCGGCAGCATGAGTAACCTGCCCACCGCGGCCCCTCTGTCAGCCACCGGTGTGAGAAAGGGCTGGCACGAGCACGTCACCCAGGACCTCCGCAACCACCTTGTACACAAACTGTTAGTATTAACTGCTCATTTACTCTCATGCTGAGGAGATGATGTAGGTTAATGGTTACCATTGAGTCCTTGACCTTTACCCTTGGATTGCTCTTTTTGATTGGATTGAAATTTATGATTAAACAAGTTTTGATCTTGCGTTTTTTTTAGGGTTCAGGCCATTTTCCCCACGCCGGACCCTGCAGCCTTAAAGGACCGGCGTATGGAGAACCTAGTAGCGTACGCACGGAAAGTGGAAGGGGATATGTACGAGTCCGCTAACAGCAGGGTGAGCACAAATTGCTAAATGCTACGTATGCGAATGCGGGATGCTGCACAGTGATGAATTGACCCCAATCAGAACATTTGTTGTTTACAATTTTGGGATTTTGGGCGTGTGAAATTTCAATGTGGGAGAGGCTAATCTATTTTATTAAAATAAGAGTCAAGAAAAAGATAATGTCAGATGATGTTTACGATTGCATCAAGTAAGGTGAAAAACTCAGATCTGCAACTTAGTGATGTCATTGTTACTTTATTGCTGTTGCTACATTAAGAATCAACGTTAGAGATTTCGGATACTGTCTGACTGTCATAGTTCATTTCAATGCGTGTCGTACAGGACGAGTACTATCACTTCCTGGCCGAGAAGATCTACAAGATCCAGAAAGAGCTGGAGGAGAAGAGAAGGTCACGCCTACAGAAGCAGATTATTAACCAGACACCCATGACTGCAGCTGGGCAACAGCAGCCGGCCCTCAACCAGCCCAACGTCATGGGACCTCGGCCGCAGAGTACGTTTCACTTACTCACACACACACATATACACACACACAGACACAATATTAAAACTCCTGCAGGTTTTTATCTACAGAATGAAACCCAACTAATTTGAGTCTCTTTTCTTTCTGTCTTCAGATGGACCTGTGCCTATGCCCAGCGTGCCAAATCAGATGATCAATCGCATGCAGGCGTCACAAGGTACCCGCTCAGCTGACGAAGATGCACGCATTGGGCTGCTATGCATCAAATGCGTCACATTTGCTTTCCAGTCTTAAGTCCTTCCGCAAAGCTGAACATGATGGTCGCTATCCTTGAAAGCACACGTTTATTATATGCGTCTTATGGTTATGACAATCTTGTGATGGTAACTACAAAAATAAAAATACGCAACGCTGAGGTGGCATCAACGTTTGACGTGGATTAAAGGAAACCGGCAATATACTGCATTTTAAAAATGTTACGCTTCACATCACTGACCAAGCAGAAGATTTTCAACGTCTGTGACTTTTAGAGATGCACGTCACTTTTTTTGAAAGCTGATGCCTTCCCTAGTTTTATACACGTGTGTTTATCTTTTTAATTCAGATTTTCTGTAACGCTAGCTTAAGAATGGGCCTGACCGTGTAGCTCTGTATGATGGACTGCGCTTTGTGTGTGAAGTTCATTAAACAGAATACTGTTATAGTAGAGCAGCAGTTTAAGAAAATCCGGCTAAGCAACTTAGCTAGTTGTAAACGCATCGAGTTTAACTGACCATGTGTATAACGTGTTCGGTTTAACTCCATTAAGTATCTGTACTTACATGAAGTTTGTTGTTTAAAGTGTCTGTTGTTAATCCTGTGTGGTGTGTTTTCTATAGGGATGAATCCGTTTGGTTCGATGCCTAATGTGCAGATGTCTCAGGCTCCCATGGCAACACGTGCTGCCTCTCCGATCAACCATCCACAACAGGTCAACATGAACCCAGCGGTCAGTCTCGATTCCTCCACCTTTGCGTTTCTTCACCTCTTTCAATATTTGTAAACATCGGACACGTCTAACTATAGGAACGTCACTCTTTCGCAGATGAATATGTCTCCCTCGCGAATGCCCCAGACGCAAGGCATGCTGGGAACTCACGGTGGGAACATGGCGGCACAGACGGCCAATCAGACGCAGTTCATGGCTCAGACGCAGTTTCCCCCAAACACAAATACCATGAACGTCAATATGGGTCAGTCCAACACACAAGCGGCCATTTCACAGGTAAGCGCTCGCACACACGCTCCTAGCGTAATCTCACTCGCACGACAACGTCCCCCCTAAATCTCTTTTGTCCCTGCTTGTGTGTGCGCGCTCTCTCCTTCCCCAGCAGCAGCAGCAGAACGCTAACCTCCCGCTGAATGCACTCGGCCCCTTGGGCCCCCAGCTAGGCTGCCCTGCGCCCCCTCAAGCTTCACTCCGCGCCACACCACCCCCCAACGCCACCATCGGCACTGCTAACCTGCCAGCAGCACTGCAGCCCAGTCAGGCCTCCACACCCACCCCCGCCCCTGCTCAGAGCACCCCGCCTCACACGCAGTCCCAGGCTGAGTTGACACTACCCACCCAGCAGCACCCTGGAACTCCGGTGAGGCCCATTAGCTCCATCAGAATCTTACTCCATTTTTATCATGAATTGTTTAAGATCTTTGGAACACAAGCTGTGTTCCAAAACCTAGTGAGTTGCCTTGCTATCTACATAGGCAGCTGACTCGAAAGCTGCATTTTACCTCCAAGGCAAAACTCAGAATTAACAGATTTAAAACATGCTTCATTTCTATAAGCATACAAATACATACCAAAATATTGTTTTTTCATCCGTAATTTATGTAATACATTTCATGTTCATTGAAATGCTCGGTGCAGTGCATTCTGGGATTGACTTCTCACTGAAGGACACACAAACAAATCTAATAATACTAATTGTAGAACTTTTGAACCTATATGACTTTGTCAGGAGGCATTAACCCTCTGTTATGTTTTGGGCCTCGTAGAGTGGAGATAACCGTGTACCCACCCCAGCATCAGCAGCCAGCACGGAGCTGCACTCCCAGCATGCCGTGCCTGACGTGCCTCCCAGCGAGACTAAAACAGAGGAGCAGGATTACGACATGGGCGTGAAAACGGAACCCAAGATGGAGGTACGTCTCACCTGAATCACCAATCAGACCCCGTTATTTCCCCGTAAGTTCTGGTTTGTTCTTTGAACTGGAGTGGACAGATGTTCGTCCTGATGATTGTTCCATCTTTTTGTAGACTGACGACGACTCGGGCTCCCTATTGGTCAAAAAGGAGGAGCAAGAGGGGCTGGAGGCCAAGCAGGAGCCAATGGAGACGGAGGACAAGAAGACCGATATCAAGGCGGAGACCAAAGAGGAAGATGAAGGCAGGACAAATGGCACAAGGTCCTCGTCACCGTCCCAGTCTTGCAGGAAAAGTATGAACCAAATATTATACTCGTAAACCCTCCATCATGTGGTTCTCGGTTCTCCTTATTAATGTTCCCATCGTCGCTCTTTCTTTGTGCCTCCCCACATGGCGTCTTCTGCAGTCTTTAAGCCCGAGGAGCTGCGGCAAGCGTTGATGCCCACGCTGGAGTCTCTGTACAGGCAGGATCCAGAGTCACTTCCTTTCCGACAGCCTGTGGACCCCATCCTTCTCGGCATCCCGGTGAGTCCATCACACAAAACGTTGTGCATGAGGCAAATCAAGTCAGGAATACGATTTACACAATACTCATCATTAGCTCATGTATTTGTCAATAGTGCTGCACCGTTTGTTGAAATATCGCAAACACGCATGTCGCAGTATGCATATAGCAATGATTTGTAGTAGCTGGATGATTTTAATACTTTAAAATGTTAAGTAGAGTCAGTTTCAAGGTGATGTAGATGGCAGAGAGACTTTTATGAGAAGCTGTAGTGATGTTTTCTTTTCCGAGAAGGAATATGTGTATTGTGGTTACATTTTTCATTTAATTACATTAAAATGTTAATTTGACAAATTTTACATTTGTATTATTATACGTTAAGTTATTACATATCGCATTTCTCTTTAATATCATGCAGTCCTGAAATTTGTATTGAATTACTACCAGATATTTGCCTGATACAAACATTTGCAGTTTGGCTCAAATGGCTTTTAAATATATGAAGTCAAACTTTATTGTCGGTCGAACCTGGATTCAAACCTAGGTACTTAAGTGTGAAAGTGATGTCAGTACATTTCCTAAATTGTTTTTGATGTTTCATTTCCTGTCTTCAGGACTACTTCGATATCGTGAAGAACCCGATAGATCTGTCCACTATCAAACGCAAGCTGGACACGGGTCAGTACCAGGAGCCCTGGCAGTACGTAGACGACGTGTGGCTGATGTTCAACAACGCTTGGCTGTACAACAGGAAGACGTCGCGCGTGTACAAATACTGCTCCAAACTGGCTGAGGTGTTTGAGCTGGAGATTGACCCCGTCATGCAGGGCCTCGGTTACTGCTGTGGAAGGAAGGTGAGACACTGACTGAAATTCCCATAACTGTCGTCATGACATTGTAGTCTGCTGTGTGGCGCTTATTAGTCGTTCTAAAGATAAGGAAGTGACACTTGTTTTGTGTTTGATTACCATTCTGTTTTTTTGTTTATTATTTATGCTGATTTTTTATGTTAATATTGTGTTAATAAACGTGCAGAAAACTAACAATAGTTGTGTGTAATATGTTGTTGTATTATCATGTATTATCATGAAAACAAGTTCGCTTTTGGTTTTGTGTACACGAACGTAAACTTCCTAGTAATGTTTTCCAAACTTTTTTCTCCTTTCCTCCCACAGTACGAGTTTTCCCCCCAGACGCTGTGTTGCTACGGCAAGCAACTGTGTACAATATCCCGAGACGGCACTTATTACAGCTATCAGAACAGGTGAGATCCACTGCCTGTTCCTTGAGTAACGGGTCGATGTGCGTCAGTCACGTTGTGGACGACCTTAGGAAATGTTTTCAGCGGACATGTTCTTAATATGATGTGGTTTAGTCGTGTGAAGTTTGGCATGAGGCAGTAGCTACAGCCGAGTCGCAGCAAATTAGACATCGCAATTAACTTTTTCATATAGTTGTGTAAGGTTACGTAAGCATAGGCCTGTTCGCATTCATTCACGCCTTTTCTATTTTTCATGGTTAGTCTGCTTAAAGTCCCCAGCCAATTGTAATTCGTTGGCAGTTGTAATATTTGCACTGGCACATTATTCGTTTTTGCTGCTAAGTGCCTGCTTACTCGTAATGGGCTCCTTTGCGCCCCCTGCGGTACAGAACGCGTCACTGCAGGCCTTCAACTCGAGCTGCAAACAGACACAGCTGCTCTCACTCAGACTCGCATCCACTTTCGGCTCCATGCGTTTGCTTTCTTCTTCATGTGCGTTTGAGTTTTTCTGTATTCTCGGTTATAAACATCCGGCCCTTGTTCCAGCAGAGGCACTTCGTCGAACTCGAGAGTAAAGGCTTCGACTCGTGTCAGTGATCCCAAATGCATTAAACTCGGCAGACTTTTGCTTTTAGCATTTAAACGACTTTAGATTAAACTACGTCTGAATTATGCAGTACGTAGCGAATGTAGCAAAGGATGATTTACGCGACTTCACGCGAGTGGTGCCAGTGCTTATAGCAGTTATGCTTAAAAAAGGTCATAAATGTCATGCGCAAAACGTAAAAACCAACGTGTTTTTTTGCTTATCGCACTGATTTCGCTCCGCGTGTAAACGCTTCGTATCTGCATGTTTCAATTTTGAGAGTGAAGATGGAGAAAAAAATGAAATTTTCAGGAATGCTAAAATTGTTTTGTTTTTGATTTGTCAGCATTTTTTTTACGTAACCCGTAAACGCACATCACATGTACATGGTAATGCAACGTTACCACAGCGTTAAAAGCATATCATAATAGTTGCTGATTATCATCATTATAATCAAACATTACAGATACTGTAAATTGGAAAACAGTAAAATGGCGGACCGTGACGCATATATTAAAGCCCTGACGCAAGTTACGAGAAAGGATCTTGAATCTGTTGTGTGTACACTGTGTGTGTATCAGACTAGCTTTAGTGACTCATGACTCTGTGTGTGTGTGTGTGTGTGTGTGTGTGTGTGTGTGTGTGTGTGTGTGTGTGTGTGTACAGGTATCATTTCTGTGAGAAGTGCTTCAATGAGATTCAGGGAGATAGCGTGACGCTGGGAGATGATCCATCTCAGCCGCAGACGTAAGTGATTGTTCACCCTCCGTTTTCCACTTCAGTTCAGACTTGGTTACAGAGACTTTATGGCTCACTGTATCGCTTATCAGGATGTTCAGTCATAAGTTCAAAATGGTTTATAACAGTTCAGTTCTTCTACAATATGATGCATGTTTTAAACTTTGATGTATTTTGATGTTGGCTCTTGTTATGCGTGCAGCATGATCTCTAAAGACCAGTTCGAAAGGAAGAAGAACGACACACTAGACCCTGAGCCGTAAGTAAACTCTTTTTGGATGTGAACATCATTTCCCAGAATTCCACAAGGCTTCCCTCACTGCCGGTGCCCTATCAGGTAGCACATGCTCATAGTAGAGCCATACTGGTCCCTGTTATCTCATATAATTGTCCACTCGCACCACATGGCTTCTGCTCTGTGGCGCCACCCGCTGTCAGCACTGAGGGGGGCATGGAGACACTCCCACCAAACAAGCAAATTAAAAACTGGCTGAACAAATCAGTTATACAGGAATGTAGTGAGTGAAGTTAAGGAATCAGAGACTTTTGTTTGAAATCCAGTCAGACTTACTAGCAGGTAATAAGCAGGTGTAAACTGTGATGAATACCACCTGACCACTTCTGATCTGGTCTGATCTGATCACCCAAGATGGATCTAACAGGTGTAGTAAACAGGATAGATTTCATCTTCTTTTGACTTTCCTGAATTATATTAGCATCAAACCTGAAATAGCTAGAAATGCACACCTCCTACAAAGGCGCAGTTGCATTGACATGCTTGCAAATGCGTAAGAACTGGAGGAAAAGAGACTGAATGATGCATTTATTTCTAACTCGCAGTTAGTGACGCAGCATTCATACATTTGCTGAAGTAACGTGGTTGCCAGGAAACGCTCGGATAAGTTCTAAACTCCATTAATTAATTAGTTCTCCGTCTCTCAGGTTTGTTGAATGTAAAGACTGCGGGCGGAAGATGCATCAGATATGTGTTCTGCATTATGATGTCATCTGGCCCTCAGGGTGAGTTTGAAAATGCATCGACGCAACAACCGTGACAATTATAGATCGGATTTGGGATGTCAACTAATACACATTTGTGTCCGCAGTTTCATCTGCGATAACTGCTTGAAAAAGAGTTTGAAGTCAAGAAAAGAGAACAAGTTTTCAGCTAAAAGTAAGTCGGTAAACGTCATAGATTGACATCAAGTGCGTAAAACGTGTGGATGTTGTTTTTGTGCTTAACTTTCCCTTTTTTCCAATCCAGGGTTGCAGACGACCCGGTTGGGCACGTACATAGAGGATCGAGTGAACAAGTACTTGAAGAGACAGAACCATCCAGAAGCTGGAGAAGTGTTCGTGCGAGTGGTTGCCAGTTCAGACAAAACGGTGGAGGTCAAACCTGGCATGAAGGCCAGGTAAACAATCTTCATGTTGATTTATGACGTTCTAGAAGGTTCTCACGAGAAAGTGTCTTCAAATGACACCTCTAAGATGCATTTGGACTTCATTAGCTGCACCGTTTTTTCTCTGAATACTCTCACAAACCTGTATGAATCTCACAAACTTCTATCAAATTATTTTTGTTGACCAAAGATGTGCATTTCAGTATTGGTTTGTAAAATGTATTTTCTGTACTTCCGTTTCAAGATAAGACTGATAATACCGTGGTGTGCTAATGCTAATGTTTGGTTAAGGTAAAGGTGTATTAATCTTCTACCCTGTTTCAGGTTTGTAGACACAGGAGAGATGCCTGAGAGCTTCCCCTACAGAACCAAAGCACTTTTTGCCTTTGAAGAGATTGACGGGGTGGACGTGTGTTTCTTCGGCATGCACGTGCAAGAGTACGGCTCGGACTGCCCTTACCCCAACACCAGGTGAACACTCTGTCTGACCTACATGAAGAGAAACAGACACTTATACCGCGGCTCAGTTCCCAGAATGCATTGGAGTTAAAAGTATGTCTTTGTCTCTCTCTGTGTAGACGGGTATACATATCATACCTGGATAGTATTCACTTCTTCAGACCTCGCTTGCTGAGGACAGCAGTCTACCATGAAATCCTCATTGGCTATTTGGAATATGTCAAGAAGCTTGGGTAGGTTTCGGCACAGTTTTCCCTGAAATTGACCAAAGTTACCATTCATTGCTTTTCTATATATATGTATGTGTATATATGTATATTTATTTAACTTTGAATACGTCCACTGCAGATATGTCACAGCTCACATTTGGGCTTGTCCGCCTAGTGAAGGTGACGACTACATCTTCCATTGTCACCCTGCCGACCAAAAGATCCCCAAACCCAAGCGCCTGCAGGAGTGGTACCGCAAAATGCTGGACAAGGCTTTCGCCGAGCGGATACTGCACGACTACAAGGTGAAGCAGAGATCATGAACTGATTCCTCATTTAAAAGCAGAAATTCCGCCACGTTTAACGTACTTGCTAGATTGTATTGTAAACATACGGAAAGATTCTTTAAAACGGACAACGTGCCAAGCAGAACTCAAACATGTGGTATAGTTCTGTTTGTAGCTAGGAATTTCGCACCTCCTGAATCGGTACTTCTTAAATTATTGTGGCTTCTTGTAATTGTTTACACCTTTCACTATTATAGCTACAACCACGGATGTGTTATAAATAAAACATTTGTGCTTGACAGGACATCTTCAAGCAAGCCACAGAGGACCGTTTGACGAGTGCAAACGAGCTTTCTTATTTTGAGGGAGATTTTTGGCCCAATGTGCTGGAGGAGAGCATCAAGGAGTTGGAACAAGAGGAGGAGGAACGCAAGAAAGAGGAGAACACGGCAGCTTGCGAAACTCCTGAGGTAAATAAGAGGAGCCATTTTAAGTGCTTGAGCGCTAATATACCCTTCATAAGTTTTCCTTCGAATCCCGTAGATGCTTTCGTAACTCCAGCTTGCATGCAGTATAGATTTAGTTTTGTAACATTGCAACATCTGTTTTATAAAGACACAAACTATCTGTAGAAACCCTGATGACACTGTGGTTCTTTCCAATAGGGCACTCCAGGGGACAGTAAGAACGCCAAGAAAAAGAACAACAAGAAAACAAACAAGAACAAAAGCAGCTTGAGCAGATCCAGTAAGAAGAAACCTGGGATGCCAAATGTAGCCAATGACCTTTCTCAGAAACTCTACGCCACCATGGAGAAACACAGAGAGGTCTGTCGTATTTCACTCTTTGAGGCAGTGCACTTGTCATTTCAATTGCGCGTTTGTTTACTTGGTAGTTCCTCGTCGAAAATCATATTCTGTTTTTTGAATGTCACCTTTGACATGCACAAAAGACTTGGTTGTACGATTTAAATAAAGACCGACCGGTCACATGCTGGTCTGAGAAAGGCTGGGACAGGCTCCAGTATTTTGCTGACTCTACATGAGGATAAGCAGTATAGAGAATGAATTGAATCTGAATAAAGTTCATACATGTTTTTCTAGGTGTTTTTTGTAATTCATCTGCACTCTGGGCCCATGGTCAACACACTACTGCCCATCATCGACCCTGACCCCCTCCTCAACTGCGACCTAATGGACGGAAGAGACGCCTTCCTGACATTGGCGCGGGACAAGCACTGGGAGTTCAGCTCTCTGCGCCGCTGCAAGTGGAGCACCATGTGCATGCTGGTGGAGCTGCACAACCAGGGTCAGGACCGCTTCGTCTACACCTGCAATGAATGTAAACACCACGTGGAGACACGCTGGCACTGCACCGTCTGCGAGGTAAGAACTAGAAGTGACTATACAGCGCTCGTTTATGAGTTATGGATTTTGATGCGTTTTGGGGTTTTATTGGATGTAGGACGGAGAAGCCAGAAAGCTGTTGCTTTAGAAATGAATCATTTTGGGATTTATGGATCCGTATTGTTAATTAGTATTGTCAGAGATGCAGATGTGTCGGCCACCAATAATTATCAGCCGGTTTTTTATCTAGTGTACTTGGATGCATGTGTTTTTAAACTGCTAGTGACAAGTGACATATTGAAACCGTCCAGTAGTTGTTAAAATTGGTATTGGCCAAAAAAATCGGTTCATCCTAAGAGTCAGCGTTTCCATTTTGTTACTCTTACTTTTTTTTAGAAATGTATTGGTGCTGCATGCTAACCCATCTTTGAGTTGATGTAATACTGCCGTCTTTCATTACTTGACCAATTTTGTCCTCCACTTTCCTCAGGACTTTGACCTGTGCATTAGCTGCTACAACACTAAGGGTCATGAGCACCAGATGGTGAAGTGGGGTCTGGGTCTGGACGATGACAACAACAACCAAAGCGGCGAAGCCTCCAAGAGTCCTCAGGAGAGTCGGCGACTGAGCATCCAGCGTTGCATCCAGTCTCTGGTGCATGCCTGCCAGTGTCGCAATGCCAACTGCTCTCTACCATCATGCCAGAAGATGAAGCGCGTGGTGCAGCACACCAAGGGCTGCAAGCGCAAGACGAACGGTGGGTGTCCGGTGTGCAAGCAGCTTATTGCGCTTTGCTGCTACCACGCCAAGCACTGCCAGGAGAACAAGTGTCCCGTGCCCTTCTGCCTCAATATCAAGCACAAGTTGCGTCAGCAGCAGCTGCAGCATAGACTACAACAGGCGCAAATGATGCGGAGGCGCATGGCCACCATGCAGGGACGAGCCATGCCCCAGAGCTTACCGTCACCTCCTGCATCCACAGCCCCCAGCACACCCACCTCCCATCAGCAGCCCAACACTCCCCAGACCCCACAGCTGTCCAGTCAGCCCGCCACACCGAATGCGGGCGTCATGTCTCCTTCCTATCCCAATGCAACTCGCAACGGGCAGCCTCCACCCCAAGCCTCACAGGGCAAACCTGGCCCACAGGCTTCCCCTCTTCACCAGCAGCAGTCTCCGCTTCCCCAGCCTCCCCAACAGCAGCCACTGCAACAACCTCCACCGCAGCAGGTTCCGCCACCAGCTGCAGTTAAAATGGCACGGCACATAGAGATGGTTGCACAGGCTCAACACAACCAGAACTACCGCATGACCATGAATGGCCTTCCCATGAACCATCAGCAGCCACGCATGCCAGGCCCGATGCAGCCACCCATGCAGCTACGTGGGCAGCAGGTCATGCAGCCCATGCAGCAAGGCCAGTGGGCTGGAGGCCCTCAGGCAGGTATGCAAGCAGCTCAGCAGCAGGTTGCTCCACAGCAGACCACACAGGGTCCTCAACAGACCATGCCGATGCAGAGACCCATGATGCCCCAGCAAGCACCACAGCAGCGCATGATGGTGCCTACACAGGGCCAGCAACCTCGAGCGCCCCAGAGACCTAGCGCCATAGCCCCCAATGCCTTGCAGGACCTGCTACGCACCCTTAAATCGCCTAGCTCACCTCAGCAGCAACAGCAGGTCCTGAACATTCTCAAATCCAATCCACAACTTATGGCTGCGTTCATCAAACAAAGGACAGCAAAATACCATGCCAACCAGCCGCAGCAGCAAGGCATGCACGCAGCACAGCCTGCAATGCAAGGCATGGCAGCCATGCAAGGAGTGCCACGGCCTGGCATGGCCCAGCAACAGCAGCAGCAGCCCACACCACAGGGCATGGCAGCTCTCAATGCTCAAGGTCAGCTCATGAACCCTGTGCATGCCAACAACCCACAGATACAGGAGTTGTACCGCCGACAGATGTTGCGACAGCAGCAGCAGCAGCAGCAACAACAGCAGCAGCAGGGAGTGATGCCACAGGCACATGGCCAGTTCCAACAGGCACAAGGAGCTGCAACCAATTACTCGCAACTTCGTATGCAGCAGCAGCAGCAACAGATGGCCATGCAGGGTGCTGGTGGACCCATGGGTCAGCTGCCCTCCATGGCCCAAATGGGGCAGGCTGGATTGGGTATGGATAGCACACAAACCCTCCTGCATCAACGCATGCTGCAGCAGCAGCAGCAGCAGCAGCTTCCTCAACAGCAGGCCGTGCTCAAACCTCCAATGAGCTCACCGGCACAACCCAGTCCCATGAGCCCACAAACTCACCTGCTTTCCGGCCAGCCCATGGCTAACGCACTCGGCAATCAAGTCTGTTCGCCAGCACCCGTGCAATCTCCCAGACCTCCGTCGCGGCAGCCTCCTCCACATTCCAGTCCTTCCCCACAGGTTCAGCCACAGCCGTCGCCGCAGCATACGGGATCACCACACCCTGGCCTGGCAACCCCCTTGCCTGGCTCCATGGAGCAAGGACACTTGGGTACTCCAGAGCAGAGTGCCATGCTCCCACAGCTTAATACGCCCAACCGCGGAGGGCTGCCCAGTGACTTAGGTATGGTGGGAGATACAACAGGAGACACGCTGGAGAAATTTGTGGAGGGATTGTAGCGTTTTCTGGGAGACTCCACCACACCACAGTCTCCCCCTCCTCTTTTCTGTGGCTCCGTTGATTTTTCTCTTAATATTCTCAATTTTTTGTACTGATATGTAAAAAGTTCGAAGAAATGTAAGAAAAAAAGAAATTTAAGTCAACGAGGATAGGGAATGTTGATGTTTCCTAAAATAAAAGACTGATATTTCTTCCTTTAAAGAGGGATTTGAAAATCGTTGTTTAAAAGAAATCTAATTCACAAAGAATATATTTTTTGTTCAGTTTAGACCCATATGTGGTCACTGTTTTGTTTGGAAATTTTGTTTTTGAAGTTTCTGGTTTCATGCATTTTCTGTTTGTTTTTTTACAACCTCATTATATTATTCATACCTTTATTTTATACCTTACCTAACTTTACAGCATTTTGTGTTGGAAGACTGTAAAATAATTTGTCTGGGAGTTTGAATCAGGGTTTCTCTGCTCTATCATACTTCTTGGCGATTGTATTTCTAGTGTCGTACCATTTTTTTTAAACATGCATTTGGAGGTGTACCCTCCCTTCCTCATTGTGAAGTTTGTATGAGGAGAACTGTTTGTTTGTATTGATAGGAACTGTGCATACGCATGTATGCAGGCAGACACAAACACACACACACATATCATTAAATACAGTACCAACCCCAAGAGGACATGTACACATTTTCAAAATCTCACTGGCCTGAATCCAGGGGTTCTGTCTTGCAGATGTAGAAAATTGTTGCTTTTTGTCCTAATTTTGTCATACAGATATATAAATATAAAGAAAGAGA
>JAZGTJ010015010.1:0-13683 GCA_036877575.1 Botia almorhae
TGTCACGCTGTGGGATCTTAGTTGTCATTAACATCAGACTGTGCAACAAGACTTGTAAAAGACTGACACGCAAGTTTTATGTTAGCAAACCATCACACGATCTGTGATGGTGAGCTGCATTCACACTGACTGTTTTGTGAATTAAAAAGGTAACTAGCAAACACAAAAACATCTCTACCGTTAATGTTGATCTATATTCATAATTATTTTGATGTGGCTTTTAGTCATAGAGGAAGAACCATTACTAAGAATTTTCACAACTACCTCCATGATGTCACGTGTGGACAAGCGCATGTCTTGCACATCACGAGAACATAAGTGTAAAACAACAACGCTAAGCTTGACACTTATTGTGTGTCAATAAATATATTTATTGTATGCTGTATTTATGTAACTTTAATCCAGGCTGGGGACTGTGTTCCTGAATGAGTTATTTTTATCTATGCATCAGGGAACTAAATCAGAACAGTAGCTAAATGGCTAACCTTCGGTTGTTTTTCTTAGCAGCGTGAAAAAAACTGCTGTACAGATTGAATAAATTACAAACAGAAAGTGAGCAAAGAATGCTTTCCTTAATAATCACTGGAGCTGTCAGTCAGTAACTTCAGAGCCATAATCAAGCCGTCTACACAGTGCGATACATTTCTTATTTACATAGTTTGTTTACAGTAAGATCGTGAGAGTGCAGCAGTAAGCACACCTAAAGAAATTGCTCGGCGATTTAATAGCTTTAGCACCAGTGATTTATTTAAACATTTCTGACAGGCTGTGCATTAATATGCTCAGATGGTAAGTCTATGATTTTTAAAAATAAACTGTGTTATTAATAATGCATTGGAAACAGTTCTCGGTTAACGGTGGTTTTGTTCTGTCTTACTAATTTCTGTTAATGAATTCTTTTAAACAGTTTGCTTCACTCTTGTATTTACAGTTGGAGTCTTGGTTTCAAGACGTCTTGAGATCATATAAACAAGGTCTTGGTCTGGTGTAGTCTTGGTCTGTGTTTTGGGGACAGTAATCTTGGTCAGAGTCTGGGTCTTTGAGGGTCTTGTGTTGACTGTACCTCTTCTTTAAATATATGAACATAAATATGTGAACTTCTTGTGGGCACAAAGCGTTTTGAAGTGAATTGCGAATTGTAGTGTTTTAAATCAATTGATACCGATTCTTAACTCCAACACTATTTTTGGTGCTTATATTTAAATAAGAGATTGTATTAAAATTATAATAAAATGCTCACAAGACATGAGTTGTTTGCAGTACTGGGGGAGGGAATTTTTATTATAGACATATATAAATCTGATTGGACAAAAGTCGGTGTAGTGCAGGATGAGTCATCAAAATTGTTGGCCTGTTTTCCAGAAAGAGAAAGACTATGTAAGAATATGTAATGTCAATGCTTAGATGATCGCTAGCATATAGATGGCTTCAAAGCTAACACACATAGACTCAAAGCCACAAAACTGTAATTTCATTGTTTTTTAAAAGGCATATTGGAACTGTACAGGTTTATAGTAACCTGTACAGTATGTTAACCAGTCTATGAGTGTGGAAACAAGATGATCACGCAGGCTAATGCTGCAATACTTGCGTCCCTACTGTTACGCAGAAGAATGTTATAACCACTAATGTATAGATACCATCCATATACTGCTCCATAAGAGATGATTATGAGTATGCAGTGGGCGTTGTTTACCTATACCTATTTTTGCAGGTTTTACTTCATCTTTGCAGCCAACATGCTGTCCTCAGTTTTTCATTAACAAGACTGAATGTGAAGCATGAGAGCAGGAATAGAGACGTGAAGAGCAGTAAGGAAGAGAGAGAGAGAAATCCTGGAGTAGCACACATCTGAGGAACAAGAGAGAGCAACTGGGATGCGTTGCCATAACAACAAATTCAGCAGGCCACCTACTAGCTTGTGTGTGTGTGAGACGGAGGAGAGAATGGAACAGGCTAGGAAGCAGAATTGTGTGTGTGTGTGTGTGTGTGTGTCAGTGCTGAAGGAGAGTAAAAAAGGTGTGCATAAAGCTTGCTTGTGATTGGTCGCACCTCTCCTGTTTTTGTGTGGAGTGGTGCATGTTGGGTTAGCGTCCGTCATTACTGCCGCCTTCTCTGATGGCTGCAGCACAGGAGCTAAGGGAGGGGTCTCTGCACCTCCCTCCCTTCACCTCCTGTCTCTCTATCCTCCCCCTACTAAAGTAAAAACAATAAAATTTATAATAGAGAATGACTGAATGTAGCTGATACCACACGAAACCAACACCAGTCCGCCAGCCTCTCTCACAGTCACTCATGCTTATACTGAGCTCTGAACAGGCTCTCTGCTTGAACAGTGAGGCGCACGGGCAGGGATTTGAGCGATGGTCCTTTGCCTGCCGTACACACACACGCACCAGGAGAGCAGCGCGCCGTCTGGATGATGTCATCCCATCTGCATCCTGCAGTGTTTATAGTGCGGCTTCAGACCCTTTGTTGCCCTCTATGCTAAACTCGCACCAGTTTTATGGTTTCCTGTAGCACGATTAGCTAAGTGTTGAATCAGAGAATCATTTTTAAAGGTTAAAGGAGTCTGTTAATCTTACAGAGAAAGTTGCGATGGGAATTTTGCAGCTTCTTTAAATGCATGTGAACAGACAGTGGTCTCAGTGGGTTTTTGTTCAAATCTATTGGTGCTTATCAATTTGGCCTTATAACTAAGAAATAAGATCTCAGATGTTTAATTTAGAATTTATTTAGTGTGTTTCTCATTCTTGTCTTCTCTGTGTGGAAATCAGTTTGGAATTAATTTCTACGTGAATTTTAAAATCTGTATAAAAACTCCATAACTTTATATATTTTGCCTAAACACCATCTGGTTTGGATAATACTGACTACATTCTCACCTTTTAAACCTCAGGAGTAAATCATGTTTGGGGATATTGCTAATGGCCTGTAAGGTTTGTCATAGAAATGCTTTATATCCAACATTGATGTGCTTGGGCAGTGTATTAATAAATCACTAACTAGTACCTTACATTCAGATGGTAATTTATATAATAGAGATGCTAATTATGAGCTGGACATTAAGAAATATCAAATAGTGATATAAAATAGTGACAGTAAAATAAAATGCCTGGGTGTGATATTGTTTTTATACAACCATTTTACAATCAACACTTCATAGGCATCATCATGTGAGGTACATTTTGGCTTTCACGCATATTGAAGTAAATTTTAAATGGGGCCCAAAGGACCAAACGTGTTATGCCTCACATGCATTACGTGATATAACATGTTTGATTTTCCCAGAGCTGTGCTTCTAGTAAATCCAATATTCATGGGACATTTTTTGGGATCAATACTGACGCATGGCCTGGGGTCTTTCTGCCTACGCAGGCAGAGGGGATTATTGCTGAGTCTGCAGTGGAAGGTCACATTTGACAACACGCGATCATACTTCCTTAGTTAAGCTTCATGCTACTTTTTTGACCGCACAGCTTCTTGAAAGCTGCTCGCCCACATCCCCACAGCCTCCCCCTTAAAATCTGACTCCTGTACTTTCACACTATGTACTGAATTTGATAAAGAAACTCACTTTTAGACTGTTAGTGACATACAGTTTGTAGGTATACAGGTATGTAGTTTAAATACATCCTCATATGCTCAGTGTTGGCCTTTGACCTGTGTGATCTTTGACTTATGACATACCAGCAACAGTTGCGTCAGCATTTTACCTGGGTGTTGAAAACAACCATTTGGTTCATTGTTCTCTGCTATTTTACTTTTCTTTTCAAATTTGATGGCCTTATGACAGGGGTGTCTAATCCTGCTCCTAACGGGGCACGGTCCTGAGTTTAGCTCCAACCCTAATTGTACACACCTACCAGTAATTTTCAAGTAATCCTTTAAGATGTTGATTAGCTGGTTTAGGTGTGTTCGATTAGAGTCAGAGCTAAATTCTGCAGGATGGCGGCTTCCCAAAAGCAGGATTATGCTTTTGCACATGTAATATATGTATGTATATGTATATAATAAATGCTAATTAATTGGACAGTGTACTAATTGGATAAAACATGTTTGCATACTTTGAAATAGGCGAGTATGCATGTTCAGATGCATATTGTTTTAGTTCTGTGATTTATAGTTTCCACATAAGTACCAGTTTACATGTTACTTTTTTAATGCATCAAAACATTTTTTGTTAAATTGAGCTTACCATGGTTTTGTGTGTATGTGTCTCCCGCTAGGTGATGTATCTCCTATCAGTATGTCACCAATCAGTCAGTCTCAGTTCATCCCACTGGGAGAGATTCTGTGCCTGGCCATCTCAGCCATGAACTCTGCCCGCAAGCCTGTCACACAAGAGGCACTGATGGAGCACCTTTCCACCTGCTTTCCAGGTAGCCCCCAAAACCCACACCTTTCCTTTTCTACAATGCTTTTGGTTTGATAGTGAGTTTCTATACTGCTTCTACACTAAGCCTTATTTATTAAAACTCTGGTTTATCTAAATATACGATGTTCAGATGACTAAATCATAGTGGTGAATAGGCTGCACAGTTTATCGAACTATTGAAATATCACAAATTTACATATCGCGAGGGTTTGCAATTACTATTAATTTTAATACTTAGTTCTCTATAATTTTTGATAAAAATATATTTCAGTCATAAAAAATCATTTTCAGTTTTTTAATATTTTTTACATAATCCAATTTAATTTGATTATTCAAACGTAAAGTATTATCGTATTGCATACTGTTCATCGCATTATTTAGCAAGTTGTCACATTTTTTCTTCAATATTATGCGGCCCTGGTGGTGAAGTCATGCTTGACAGTCTCTGCATAGTATGTCAGACTAACACACTGAAACACACTGAACTGTTGAGTGATATTGAGAGTTGTACCAGGTAAATTGCTCTCAGTACTTTGTGGGTGGGTTTGTTTTATCAGTTGCCTGATTTGGATAATTCCTCTATGTGCAAATAAATGGTATCAGGTGACATTGTTTCACTTTAGTGTATCCACTCACAGTATTTTAGAATAGACATACACTAAGAAATGCCGTTGTAAGATTGTGGAAACTATTTTTAGACTAATTATTGTTTTCATTAATAGACAAATACATAAGTCAGCACATTTAAAAAAAGATAATATATCATATACAATATTATATACAATATATATGAGTCAACATGCATTGCACACAAAACCATATGACATGAAGATTTTACAGAAGCTTATGATATTGAAACGTGTCCAAAGGATTTGAATGCATCTAATGCAAATGTATCTTGTTCATTTTAGACTGTGTATACTTGATTTAAATTGCTGAGATTCACAGAAATTATAGCACTAGATCTAAGACAATTAGTACTTCTCTGGAATGACATTTTCATGTAGTTAGTACTGACCCTGATGTAAATTTAAAGAGTGAAATTTAAATATAGGGAAATATTTATGCCCTCATGTTTATTCCTATAATAATATGGATATGAATGAGTTTGTTTTTCTTAAAGATATTATTATTATCTGTAATATGACTCTATTTTACACCGCACATTGGCCAGCCCTGCTTTTAAAAAAATCAGTCATTCAAAGTGCAAAGTGTGCAAATGTCAACTGAGTAGGTCTATCTTGACTTGAAGGAGTGAAAAAAGAAAAAAGGAACAGAATCTCTGAGTTGCGTCATGTTGGTATGGCAACTACCACAGTATGATGTAATGGCAGGCAACACTTAACCCTGACTAGTTACAGCTTATCTGCTCCTTTATCCGTTGTCTGTGTGCATGTGTGTGAGTGTGTTTCTGTTATTGAAAAGCTGATTTGGGTAAAATGAGGACTTGAGTGCAATGAGGACACCATGTACCCTGCTGGTAATACTTATCTGTAAGTGTGTAGGCCATGTTTACTTCATTTGCAGGAATTATATTAAACCCAAGGAAAATCCTCAGTACGGAGTAATGTCACAAAGCTAATATCTATATTTGAGGATCTTAAAAAATACAAAAAACGTAATGTTTGTATAAAAAGGATTTTTTAAAGGAAATACTAATATTCATTTTTGCCACCCAAACCTTAAGTGTCAGGTGTCACAATAATTGCTTTAAAAATCCATACATCTATAACACAAATAGGTATTTGAGTATTAAATGTCACAGGAGGAAATGAAACAAACAAGATCATTGGAATATCTTCAGATCATGCTGAGATAATATAGATCACCAGGTTCTACACAAACGTGGAGTTTAGTTCGTGCCAGCTGAAGTGTTTATAGTGTGTAGCCATTATAGCAAAGCAGGAACATACTTGATAAATATGAAGAAATTCTGGACTTCATTTTTAGTTCAGTTAACTTTTATCATTTTTGAACTTTTCACTTAAACTGTATTGATATTTTGAGGGCAATAATTAAGATAAATGAAGAGAGTGTTTTACAGAATCTTTTTCAATCATATTAATTTAATCTTATAAAAGAGGTCCCCTTCAGTCACACAGTGGCAGTTTTGAGCTTGTTAGGCACTTAAGGTCTTGATGATGAAAGATGAGGTAATGCCTGGTCCGCTGTGATTGGTGGTGACATAAATCAGCAATGAAGGTTCTTCTTTTGATTGGCCTGTTGTTATTTGTGTGATCACACCTACTCATGGTTAATCCTACTTTTGGCACATCAGAGCTGTTTTGGATAATGCTGACATCAACATGAATCCACTAATCTGCTACCTTTCCACCCAATCTTTTTATCCCAGTTTTCCACATCTGAATGTTTGTCTGTTGAACTATTCTTTTGGCATAGAACGTCATTAAAAAGTCATTAGTATTGATGATTGATGATTAACATATTACAAATCTAGACAGAAAGTGTGATGTCAGCACTAGGTTGTCATCATGAAATCAATTATGAATCTTACATGTAACTGTTTTCCATCAGGTGTACCCACTCCGAGTCCAGAGATCCTGCGGCACACACTGAACATGTTGGTGCGGGAGAGGAAGATCTACCCCACACCAGAAGGTTACTTCATTGTTACTCCACAGACCTACTTCATCACCCCCTCCCTTATCCGCACCAACAGCAAGTGGTACCACCTGGACGAGCGGCATCCAGAACGACAACAACAGCAACAACTTCAGCAACAACAGCAGCAGCAGCAACAGCCACCGCCACAACAGCAATGTACATCACCACAATCTGGAACCATCACTCCCTCCACATCTGGCTGTGTGAGAGAAAGGCCTAACCCTAAGAACCACAGTGAGTCCTATAATACACACCGTGATGAGGTGACCAACCTTCATACATCCACAATTCAAAGAAAGTCCCCAAAAGAACCCAAAGGAGATCCCCCTTCATATCCACAACCCCCACCCGCTCCAACTGCCATTCAGCACCCCCCTGACCCCACAGACAAGAGCAAAAGCATTCCTCCCACGTTTGCTTACAAGACAGACACACTAACCAAGAAGAAGGAGGGCAGTGGTGGGGGCACAAGTGAGAGGCAGTCTAAGAAGTTTGGGCTGAAGCTGTTCCGCCTGAGCTTCAAAAAGGACAAGACCAAACAACTGGCCACCTTTTCAGCACAGTTCCCTCCAGAAGAGTGGCCCCTAAGGGACGAGGACAACCCATCGGCTGCAGCCATCCCTCGTGAAGTGGAGATGGAGATCATCCGGCGCATCAACCCAGACCTGACGGTTGAGAACGTGGCCCGCCATACAGCCGTAATGAAGAGGCTGGAGGAGGAACGTGCACAGCGCTGCAAGGCCAACTCAGCTGCACAGCACAGCGCCCGTAGTCGCCGCAGTCGAGGCCACCGGCGTGTGCCACATGGGAAGTCGCGTTCACACAGCAAGACACGGGCTTCTCGAGGAGACCCCTCTGAAGGCTCCAATCTCGACCTGCCAGCAGTAAGTCTGGAGAGGGACTATCGTTTCTTCAGTCACTCGCTGGTACGCTCACCAAGAGAGGGAATGTACACGGTGGAACGCAGGAGTGGTGGTGCCTACCTTGTCCACAGCAACCCAAACATTGCTGAGTCGCACTTTCCTGTTACCCCCGAGTGGGATGTATCAGGGGAGCTTGCAAAGAGGCGGACAGAGATGCCTTTCCCAGAGCCTTCACGTGGGACATCACATTCAAAGGTGCACCGTAGCCACAGCCACACACAGGATCGCAAGTCACGCAACGAGCGATCTGATAAGGCAAAGGAGCGATCACGTTCTATGGACAACTCTAAGGGTCCGCTGGGAGGTGGAAGCTCTACACTTGGCACACCTGAGGATTATGACCATAGTCCGGATGACAGAAGCCGTTATTATACTGATGATGGGACGCTAAGGGCCTCCTCTCAAAAGGCCCCGCACTACTCATGCATTATGTTCTCTGCTGCCAAGTTCAGCTCTGAATTGTCTGTACCTGATATGGGCAAATTGAGTCTGGATGAATCAAGGCTTTGCAGCCCTCTTGAACGGAATAAGAGCAGGGACAGCTTGCCAGCCTACAGTGACCTGAAGGCCCTGTCGCCAAAGCCTTTGGCTGATGACTATTTCCAGTGCAATACATCAAATGAAACAATCCTTACTGCCCCACTGCCTCTGGGCAAATCTGACCATGACACTTTAACCCCATCTGATGGAATCCACAAGGGCTCTCCAGCTGACCGGCAGACACCACACCTCACCTCGCCTCACTCCTTGGAGTACAAAGAAGACTCCTCCACCAAGGGCCACAGTGGTTCTGGCAAACCCACACCAAGCCAGACCCCTGAGCCTATGCCCAATGGACGTTTGATACAGCACCAACACAACACTGATCCAGGGGGTGGGGGAGGTGGTGGTAGCACTGGTGGCGGGGTTGACAAGAGGAAAGAGATTTTTAGTAAGGACACTTTGTTCAAACCGCCACACAATATGTTGACTGTAAGCTTTGTGGACAGTGGCTACTCAAAGTCAGGCACTTTGCGTAAGACTCCTCACATGAAATCATCCGAGGTCCTTGACACTCTGGAGACCCAACAGCCAACTAACTCCACCCCTTTGTCTGCTCCTGCTCCAGTACCTACGGGCTCAGAACTGTGTGCCCCCTCAACATCTGAGGCAGCCTTTGACTATTACAACGTGTCAGATGATGATGATGAGGAGGTGGAGGAAGCTTCTCATAAAGAGGCAGCTCCAACAGAGGCAAAGGGACGGGCAGGAACTGGAGAGGGTGGCGGAGGAGGAGGGACCATGCAGTGGTTGCTAGAACGGGAGAAAGAGCGAGATCTACAGCGAAAATTTGAGAACAACTTGACTTTGCTTAGCCCTAAGGAGAGCGAGAACAATAACAACCAGAAGTCAGCTCACTCAGCACGGCTGGACAGCATGGACAGCAGTAGTGTGACTGTAGACAGTGGGTTTAACTCCCCTCGGTAAGTACAAGTACAGAGCGATTGAGGAGGGAAAGTTGTGAATTTTTTTAGTAATTTTACACTTTATATTGCAATTGTAAAAAAGTGTCATATTTGATCGCACATTGTCAAGCAAATTGTAGCTGTGTAAGATTTGACCCTGAAAGAACATTTATTTTATATCTCAGATTTGTACGTTATTGGAGATCAGCTTATCAATATTATACGACAATACAACAATCAGTTTAACTAACAACATAAACAGCAAATGTACCAAAATTTAAAATTTCCTTCCAGCCTACAACCTACAAAATGAAATGCAAATGTTTTATGTTAAATGTGCTGTTTACAATAATGATAACAGACTTTGCAGGTTGCAGACTTTGTGAAATGTGAGTGAAATGTGTATTTGTGCGTATATTTGTGCATATAGTTGCCATAGGGGCAATACGGTGTAATTCTTACTTACCCTTATTCTTACACTACTACAATATGTAGGTTGCTCCCTTTCCCCCCTTTTTTCTGTCAGGGCCACAGACCAGTACAGACAGGCTGTGAGTGGGTTTCCCAGGGCTGTGTATGTGTTAGCAAAAGCCCTTTATGAGTAATAGGGTGAGGACTTTTTTCAGCTGCTAAAAATAGACCCCTTAGGTCTGTATGACTCATTCAGAGGGATATGCAGGGGTAAAACAACTGAGAGAGCCTGCATGTTCAGCGCATGCTGCCTCTACTCCTTAGAATTGTGCACGGTTGTGGTTTTAGCTGCACTTGCTGATGCAGTCTATAAATCTGTCTGGAATATTTTTAAATGATTCCAGTGACCTTCTGCCCTTGTTCTTTGATGGATTCGTTTACGCATTTACTCATATTGCTTTGTAAAAGATCTGGAGTACAATGCACGTTTTTTAATGATGCTGTTGATATTTTTTTGTCCTTTCTGGAGCCTTTTTTTCAATCTTCTGGGACTGTCATGATCTAATTATATAAAGATTCATAAAGAATTCTCCTTTAAAGTTACACAGAAATAAACAACAATGGCAAACTAGTTTGGAACAGCATAAGAGTTAACAAACAATAACAGAAGTGTGTTTTCTTGGTAAACTGCAGTTTGAACCGAGAGAACCGTCTGTAGCTAGTCTGTAGTGGGTCTGGTCTATGCTTCTGAATTAATAGCCCCATAAAGCTTATGAGACAAACTGCCACGAGTCTCTCATTTTAAGACCCCCAGCAGCCCTTTCACACATGCGCGATCATTTACTATTTTCTGAATGACTCATCACATTAGCGATGATGTCATTCCGCAACTCCTGGAAAAACACCAGCATAGCTCTTGTGCGTAGACACAATTTAGTCGTGATTGATGTGAGGTAGTAATGCAATTACACAGAGTGGGAAATGCTAAAAAAACTGCTCTCTATGCAGTACTGCTGTTAAATATATCATATTAGAGTTTAATCTTTTTTAAATGCAGTTCATCCTGCAATATACTTTTTCGTGCAGCTGGGCGTAAGTACTTGTCTGTTTGTTAGCATCCGTTTGTTATTATTGTCACACTGTCATAAAGTCCTATAGTGTTTTTGTACAGTTTAACAACCCTTGAAACATGAGTGTAAGCATAAGCTTGCAGGTGCGGATGAGGCTGTGTGAGTTCTCTTTTTGAGACCTTGTGTAATGTTGAAAATGTTGAAAAGTTCATTCTTATTAGTCACCCTGTCTCTGTCTCTCTCTTTTTTGTCCCTTTCTTGTTATAACCTTTTTTATTTGGACTTGTTCTCTCATTTTGTTTCTCTCTCTTTCTGTGTGTTTCTTTTTCCCTGCTCATTTCTCGAACACTTTATCCAGCACACGGGAGAGCTTGGCATCCAACACCTCGAGCATCGTGGAGAGCAATCGGAGACAGAATCTGGCACTAAGTCCAGGCCACATGGGTACCACCAGCATTGGCCCCCCATTCAGCTTCCGTGCAATCCCAGAGCCCCCTACCACGCAATCTGAGAAACTGCAGAAATCCCCCAATTGCCTTGCCTCCATCACCAGCGTCTGACATGGGCCCACCTGGGGTGACTGGGGGTTAGGGCGATCTGCAACATTGGGGTGCCTCAGTGCAGGAGGTTGGGTGACTCCCTCCATCAAGCACTTCGACTACATGGGGACTGTTAAGCCCACAGACATGGCTTCCAGAGACTGTTCCTACAGGATAAAAAAGATCACTGCAACAAAAAAAAGAAAAAGGGAAGAAAAATCATAAGGGAATTTCTCATCATAGGATTTACCTTGTCAAGCAATTAATCAGGAACATCTCCAGTTGGAATCTTTATTTTCAAAATAGTCTTGAAGTAACTGGTTAATTTAACCCTGTTTTGTTTTCAGCAGTATTTTTTGTCATTTTACAGATTACAGATCATCTTGCCAATGGGTAAAGTTTTGCACACATTAAGAAATAGATGCTGATGTGAAGGTCTAAGGTATTAAAGATGAAGATTTGGGATATTGGTATACAGTAAAAGTGAGGCATACTTGCTCTCCTCTGAGCAACATTTAAATCATGATTCATAAAGTTGTATAATATTCCTAAAAACAACCCATTTGTCATGGCGCTTTGAGCTACATTGATAAATCAATAAGAATCATACTCACATGCTTATTACAAACAATACACAGAATGAATTAGTGAAAAAAAAATGATCTCGTTCTGAAATAAAAGATTTATTTAGGACAAAGGACTATTACATTTTTTTAACCCAAACTTATTGGGCATACAAGTACATTGTATGCCGCTGTATATTACTTAATGGACCTGGTTCATTAAAGTTATGTCCATATTTAATCTCAGGTCATGGATATTTACTCTCTAAGAAGAGATAAAAACATGTCAGTCTGGAATCATGTTTCACTGGAACTTTTCACCGCATCTTTGTTTTAAATAGACACGTTTTGAATCAGACACGTTCTTGCAAAAATCAAAAATGTAAATTATTTCAAGTTCGTTATAATTTTGGTCTACATTTAATTTAATGTGTAGGTTATTGTTATTATTTTATTCCCTTTAGATATAAAACAGATAAACATGTGGTTTAAGTTTTACGCCAATGTGAATCAGATACTAAGTCTCGTGAACCGGGACACTTGTTGATGTCTTTGGAAACATGCTTGTCTTTTGTGTAGCTCGATGGCTCTATTTGTTGCTGTGAGAGATGGAGGATGTTGGAATCGCAGAGGCGGGAACATGGGTGTTGTGTCTATGACATCCATAGCGCCATGGAAAGGTCATGCAGTTCTCTTCCTTTGGGCTAGTGGGATTCAGAGACTCGGCCCTTTTGCTGCTCCGATAAAACCTTTATTTTCTAATATTTTCTTACTTGAGTTGAATCCAGACTACAGTGATTTTTATTTTTGACTTTTTTTTTGCTTGGGATTTGAGCTGTTTTTGACGATTACCCGAATCATGTCCCTGACTTGAAAGAGAAGTTTATTCCACAGCTGCATCTGGTTCAAAATGTTGCCACAGCCAACACGTTATATGTATATTCGCAATCTTCATGTTTTTAATAAATGTTTGTTTTGGGTTGGAACAGATGATTTAATGAAAGTGTGTATAAATAATTTGCTCCACTGTTATTTGTCATTCTGTTTCAGTGTCAGAGATAAATATGGATTATATCCTATTTTGACCTGCAGTGTCGTAAATAAGGCTCAGATCCATGAGCGAAGGCCCATTTTCCAAGATTGAATTAAACATTAAAATACTTGCTTTGAACATTTGGACTATGGCTTTAACTGTTTGGCATGACATCTCAAGAGTGAACCAGAACTAATGGTTCTTGTCCCTTCTCGCAGTGACTCGGTGAGAGTTGAAAATGAGAGCAGAGCTCATGTCACTCTTCCATTGGTGCTATTATGTGGTGATCCTCCCTTGTTATGTTCTGTTTGTTTCTATGGCCACACCCTCCCTGACTCCATTGCTTTTTTGATGAGTGTTCAGGTGGATATCCTCCAGTGGGACTTACTGTTGTGTTTGAGTCAACAACGTTAACCACTTTCAGCTCAATCCCTCTCACTCGAATATTATCCACACACACATGCACACACACCTGCAATCAGCCATGCAAACAACCCCACATACATGCACATAACTAGCTACCTCCACCACCTGTGTAACAACAAGGTAGGGACATGTACAGATTTGGAATCTTTGCCTGTGGAACACAGTGCCAACAGCCTCTTCTGTGTGAATGTTGACAAGGAGCGGCGGACATTGTAACTACGAGGACTTATTCTAAATAACCAGTATTCAGTGCTGTAGTTTCAACTCAGT
>JAZGTJ010015011.1:0-13680 GCA_036877575.1 Botia almorhae
ATGATGCAGATGTAACAGAACACCATAACAACTGCTGGAAGTATAAACCCCATGACCATCTGACTTACCAGCATTTTAATGCGGTAGTCATCGTAATCATTGCCGTGTGCTACACAAGTGTCATTGACGTTGACTTCAGAGAACACCATGTCAGGTATTGAAAAGATCACAGCCATCACCCAGGTAACCAGAGAAGACACCTGTCCGTAATAGACCGCGCTGGTGCGGCAGCGATGAGCAGAGACCGCCTTCGTGATGGAGAAATAGCGATCTACACTGATGCAGGTGAGAAGGAACATGCCACTGAAGAAGCTGACCTTGTAAATAGTAAACATAGCCTTGCATGGATACTGACCCAGATGCCACTTGCTCATGAAACTAGCTGCCCAGAAGGGGAGAGAAATGGCAAACAGCAGGTCGGCCATGGCTAGATTGAGCAAGTAGACGTCAGTCATCGTTTTCAGCCTCCTGAAGTAAAGGTAGGTTAGGATGACCAGAAAGTTCCCCAAGAGAGCCAGGAGGCAAATGATGGTGTAGATGGTGGGCAGGAACCAGGCACGGAAATGGCGGTTGGAGCCCTTTTCGCATATTATCGTGAGCCCTTCATAATCCATCTCTGTGGAATACTCATAATCTGTTGTGGAGATTCTGTTTTCATCATCTTCGTAGAGGGCTGTCGAGTTGGACCAACTCGTCTGAAATTAAAGTAAGGTGGGAGGGTTGCAGGAAATGAATCACTCAACAATAAATATCATTATCCTATGATTAAAAACTGTTTTTTTTCCCCAGATGTCCTGAGTGACTGGTTTCTGAACTGCTCTGACTAGTCTTACAAAGCAGTCATTTAATTCTATTGAAGAGAAGTTACAAAAAAAGGCAGACTGCTCTCATTTGAATCTGAAAAGTCTGATTAGCCTTAACTAATTGCTAGCTGATCAGATTAGTTACTAACACATGATCTTAACCTAGTGGCTGTTGATGTGAATTAAAAATTACCTTCATGTGACACGACCAAATCAGCAAAGCAGGACAAAACACTGTTAATAAAAGATACGATGTATCAGAGAGTGAAAAGATGATCATTGAGTAAACGTTTTACTTCACTGTTACATCACACAGTTTGTCTTGTACTGTACTTGTATTTTTAGAAACACACAAACCTCTCTGCTTACCGGTAAATGCATTCATGATTTCAGTTTACTGTCTCTTTGAATGTTTCTCCGGGGCTGTTTGCAGCACAGTAAACGTGAGGTCTCTGTCTCTATCTTGTGTGTGAACACGGTGAAGCGCCGCTTTTAACTTTGAAGCTGAGACCAGAGGAAAAGGTTTTCACCACAGCATGTGCTGCATGAACAACAAGCTCTTACCTTCTTACAATCATTAAATGGTTCCTTATGACAGTTATCTGTGTACATGTTTTTCTCAGAAATTAAATTAAAATAAAATTTAGTATTATTTAAACACTTGGTAATCAGTCTTATGAATGCTTATGAATATTCTAGGAGTGTCTACTTCATAATCTGTTTTTATTTCCTAAACATGGTGGGTAGTTAAGGCATCTGAGAATAAGTTAATGTAATTAATAAGAATAAGAAATGTAAGAATAAGAAATGTAATTATTTAATAAACATATTTTTGTTCAACGAGGCACAAATAGTGTCACGTGGCAAAACTGTGCCAAACCTTTGCGAGCCAAAAGCAGTGTGACGCACGTACAGGTAGGTATGGTCTACATACAGTGTCCCTTACATGGATGTACAGTTATTATCTAGTAAGATCCATCTTACTGTTGGATTAAAGTAACATACTCATGAAAAACAAACGCATGAATAATTGCCCTTTATTCTTCCATGTGTAAAGTTCCTCGTCCCCAACCACTCTCACTCTCCTCACCCAGTTTCATCATTGCTGATACACACGTCTGCACCTGTGCAGCTGTGGTTGGTGTGTATATTACTGCCAGGAAAAGAGGCCCCGGCAGGAAGACATGTATTTGTCGCAGCTCGCTCACAGAACTGCGAATAAACCTCGTTTATATTCAAACGTACCTATTTAAACATACCTGTAAAAATAGACGTGACAAGTTTGAAGAGAAACTAATGAGCGTGCGCACAATCAAAAAAAGGGGTGTAAGTATGATTCATTTTTGCTGTTAGTCAACCAAAATATATGAGGACATGTAGTGGACACTAAAAAGTACACAGCAGACAGTAAAAATTGATTGATCTGAGCATCAGAAGTTCCATAAAACTATTGCATGTTTTATACTTATATATCAAATAGATGAAAGGTTATTAAATAAACAATAAAAGATGACACAAAAAGCAGAAAAGAAAGATTTGACACAGATACGGAGAGGGCAAAAGGGGAGAGCGCGCGTCCTTTGCAACTAGCTTTGCAGTCTTCATTACAGAGATCAAAGAAAGCGAGAGAAAAAACATACACACGCCCAACCTAAAAATCGCAAACGAAAACAACACACGAGTTCTTTTTTCTAAAACCATTGGTAGTAAAAACAAACCTGCGTGTGCAGTTACTGCGTGTGCAGTTACATGGAAAGTTTGTCAAAGTGCACACGAGCGTTTGCAGTTGTAATCAGTGTTCCTAAGGTCATCGCTAAAGTAAGCGTGTCACCTCATTTTGCGGTTGCATCTCCGTCTCACGTAAGCATTAGTAAAGAAAATTACGCTTTTCCTGCAACAAAAGAAAATGACAATAAAAATACAATCTTGTTAACATCCAAAACATTCCAAATACGTTTAATAGTAACTATTTTAAACATAAAAGATGTATTTTTAATATATCTGGGTTTATTTTGACTAATTTATGACACAGTTTCTTTGCATAACCAAAACCAAAACCCAAAGAAATAAAAAAACAAAAACAAAATATTCACTAGCTTTTAAAAGCTTTTTAAATTAATTGTGCATATTAAAACAGTATTTAAACAGGGTGGACAGTCGTGTAAGGATGCTAAACTGTAGGACTAACTGTAAGGTAAGATTAACTCCACTTTCCTAAAGATGATGGCTGTTCAGTTCCTTCTTCAATTGCTCAGTTTCACAGCTTACTTAAGAATCTCTAAGAAATCCTTTTGTTCTCAAAATGTTGTGATTAACATTAAACGTACATCCCATTTATCTTACTCTGAAGACTTTATTAAATTTGAGATCTATTTAAAGATTTCAATGAATAAACATTGGGTTCAGGACCAGCACCCCTGCTATCTCACTAACAACCAAAATAAATCTGAACTTCCTCCAAATGTGTGCATCCAGTATGTATATATTAAATACAATACTACTATTTATCAAAACAGAGTGTGTATATTTATGTACATTACTGTTAGGTCAAAGCCAAACAAAAATGGCAAGTACATGCAAATTGTTATTAGTTTAGGGTAAAAGATTTTCAATGTTGCACCCTGCAAATTCTGCAGGTTTTTAGTCACATCTTACCAATAGGTGATTATTTTAACCCTCGAAACTCCACCTCGAGGTTTCTGTGTGAATCCTTTAACTTAAATGAGAAACAACATCTGTCTGCAGTTCTGCTAATTTTCACGATTTCAACCCGGCCATTGGCATCAAGCCAAAACGTTGTTCAACAGCCCAGTATTAATAAATCACATTGTTATTTTGTAGGGCAGCTACAGCAAGTGCTTAAGAAAGCATGAAAGTTCTTCTTTTGATGTAAAGTTCCTGTCGATCCTAGAAAAGAATACCAGTCATTAAAACTGCTGGAACATAGAAATGTTGCTGTTCATTTGTGTTCTGTTAAGCTCAGCTCAGACAGTCAGGATGATGTAGATATGAATCACTGGTGCACCTTCACCTGGTGTGACTGAAACCAGCACTGCAGATGCCCTAGACAGTAGAGTTTGTAGAACGTAGATCATGTATTATTATAAATCATTCTGTGCTTATGAAGGAGCCACTGAAACCACTTGTCGAACTGTGATGATGTACATCAGGGTTAATAGCTAACCACAGTGTTTTGCATTGTAAAACAGTTAAATAAGACTGAGTTTTGACAAAGGAGTTCATTTGTAATAACTAATGTAGCTTTTAAGGTGTAGAATTCATAAGTGTCAAAATACATACAAAAGTTTGATTCTTCATTTATTCGTTTTAAAGCAAGTCAAACTTCATAAGAATAGGCAGTAAGTGTGACAATGTGGCTGTGGAAGTATTATGTTAGTAAAATATTTTATGGTGTGTTTTGTAAGGACATAGCTGTCAATATTTTCACACATTTCATTTTCATACTATGCAAAAAACATCTCAGATTTATCCATTATCAATAAAAAAATCCACATTTCAATGATTCCCACCTGCAAAATTGACTATAATTGATGATAAGGATGTACCATATACTGTTATGACCATTTGGTCTCGTGTTATGACCATTTGGTCTCAACACTTCAGCAGGCTTGTTAAAAACATTGTTCTCGTCAGACAGACACTAGTCCTCTTACTAGAAAAATGAATTTAATTATTTAGTATTTGTCATAATCATTGATTATTGCATGTAGCTACACATCACTTACACACAACTTAAGAGTCACAGTCATAGACTCATAGAGTCACACTGTCTTTTGTCTTTGCTGTGGGGACGTATGTCCAGGGCTGGCTCTGCTGATGTCGTTTTCCTCTCCCTTTCTGAGATGAGACATGGCACGATGGCATGATATATTTGTTGTAACCTTGTTCCTTTACTTGTATAACTGTGGCATTGCTACTGCAAGCAATGTAGCATGTTGCTGTTCTTGTCCATATATAAATATATATATATATTTACATATATACATATATATATATATATATATATATATACACACACATATACATATACATATACATATATATATATATACATATACATATATCAACTAAACTGGCAAACACACATGATGTGACGTGTTAAAAAAGCAAGATAAAATATGAAAAATAAGAAAATGTGCAGCAGTCAAAATAACAGGAAGCATTAACACTTGCTGACCTCTCTCCACAACATTAACTGCGTTTTAAATATTCACCTTTCACAAAGATCCGCCATCTTTAGCTAAAACCTGTGAGACACAATCAGGGAATTTTTTCAAATGGTTCACGTCATTATTTAAAAGACCGTTTGGATTATGAGACATTGCAACTCTGCTACAATTTTGTGCATATATAACATTAAAATTGTCTAATATATAATGTATTAATAGCATGTTAATATATGCTAACACTATTTCGATGGTCCCCCAACAGACATTCTACTGACTATAAAGATAAAGAGCTGTTTGTAAAATGACAGATGGTTTTGGGCAGATTTATGGATTTCTGATGATTTTTATAATAGGAGGTTGTGGGTTGATGTCTGATGGCTTGGGGCTCAGCTGTCATTAGCTACACTGCTTAGCTATAAGAGAGAAATCTACATTTGAATGCTGTTATAGAAAAAGTTTCATGAGAAGCCTTCTGCCTCTGGCTATCTAAAGCTATATACTTCCATCTAAGTACAAGCACTGTTTGTGAATTGATTTATCCACCTTAATATTGAGCCTGCAATGTCAATTTAATGTATTGTGTCATGCTTGTCATTATTGTCAATCTTTGGTATGGTGTATCTGTTTGTATGATGTTTTTGGATCTCTCATGCATCAAGTACACAACACATGTTGTTTTAAATGTGCTATAGAAATTAATGATTGTTTCATTGATTTAATGAAATTAAAGTCATCTTTGAATCAAAGTTTTTAGTCTGTAGATTTTGTTCACAATTACACCACTATAAAACTACTAATAAACATGTGGTTTATGAACACACGTCACTGTTGCTGGACTGGGGCTCACAGGTTGTTTAGTGCAGGGTGGAAGCTATTTTGAGGCTGCTGTATTTAAGCAGGGTCGCCCGTTTGTAAGCAATTTGCTTAATTAACCCTCTTTTCAATACTAGTTGTGTGACATCTCTGTCAGTTATAGAGTGGTAAGAGTAAAATAAAGTCTTTTAAACAAGGTAATTCATAAGACAAAGTTTCTGCTGTCCCTTATTTTGAACAAAACACGTTTGTAAACGTGTAAAATTCATATCACACGTTGAACATGTCACATGTAATATTTTTTTTTTCTCAGAGAACTCTTTAACAGAGGTATGGATAAAGACACATTTTGGAGAGGGATTCTCCTAACATGATTGCCGGTTTTACTACATGTGCCGTGAAGCTGGGACTCTGTAAGCTTGTGTACATAACACCATTTCTCTTCTTGCGCCCCCTTGTGGCAAAAGCTACGAATCTACAGCCTCTCAGTTCTCAGTGTAATGTACAGACAGGAAGCCTAGATCAAGAAAAAACGACCGTTGAGCTAAAGAACAGTTTCCTCCACACCTACAAATAAAAATAGGTTAATCGAGGTGTAAACTTATGTTTACTGCCTTCTTTATAAGCATTGAAAATCATGCTAAGACTTCTGCCAGAAGGTAAAGACTAGTGCTTCTAAATTTGAGGGGTACATTTTTGAAGGTTTACAAAGAACATGTAAACTGCAAACACTGATTGTTAATTTAATTACTGTTAAATTAACCAGTTGTAGCTTTAGTGTCAAGAAAACATCATCACAGTTCTGAAGGGAATCTGTTTGAAGTTTTGGACTTTAGGAAAGTCCTAAAGGTGTTTTTGCTACTGTAGAGCGTTTTGGATCAATCTTTTGAAAACACACAGTATCTTGTTTTTAAAGACAAGGCAAAAAAGCAACATGACGTGTGACACAAGCTTGTTTTCAGCAAACAACCTTGAAGTTTCTACAAACTGATAATAAAGTACAAACATCCCACCAAACAACATACACACTTTCTGGAGAAGAAAAAACCTGCAAAGAAATGAGTACCAAACTATATTTATTGTTTACAGTAGTAAAGGACAACAAAACAAATGTACAAATCAGTACAGAAGGATGCCAACATCTGGAAATCTGAGTCAACCCTTAAAACCCTTCTGCAGGGTAGTTTAGAGATTAAACCAGTCTTTGTGAGAGATGACCAATACACCTCCACAATGATTCCGGACACGGATTTCCCTTTCATTTTGCTTCAAGACCTGGAAGTAGCTTTGGGGATTTTAAAAAGGAAAAGATGTATTGGTCTTTTTAGATCATTCCTACCTGCTCAGTAAAGAGGAACAGGGAATGGCATGTGGATATTTCTAGAAACATTTAAAAGTATAAACTAGTTGGTATAATCTTGCCTAAATCAGCTAATTAGAGTACCTTTGGGGTTTGGTCCAGAAGGTGTCATGGTATTGTGTCCAGTAGTTAGTCTCTTCAATTTTAAATGATCACAAAGAATAGACCCTCCTTGCCCATGCAATGAACTCGTATGAGAAGCAGCCCCATTAAAAAGGCAGATGAATACAACACTGGTTGAACATGTCTACAACATACAAACTGAATCTGAGAAACAGGCCTACTTAAAGCTCTTAAAAATTGGGGGTGGGGAATACAAAGCTTTCCCTCCTTTAATCAGGTAAAACAACTATGTGGGTCACTGCTTACGGTTTTGATCAGCCAGGGGGTTGCGAATCTGTGTTCTGTCCAAAATAAAACCCACAGCAGTCTAACAGGTCACTCATGGGGTCATAACTGCACTCTCTGGCAGCCATCTTGAATTCGCCCACCACAGCTGCGGTTTAATTCATGCATATAAATATTGACTGCTGGAAACAGGAAAGCTAGAGACAAAGAAAGGGGGGGGGGGGGTGGAATAACGTGAAAACCTTTGAATGAAAACAACATGAGGAATAAAATAGATAATTGTGGGATCCGGGGTGGTGTGGAGTTTTAGCAGACGCCCCCAGTTTGTTGCTGAAATACATCAATTGTGTCTTCGTCCTCCATCTCCAACTATTAAATACAGAAGAGAAAATCTTTTCAGTGTCTAGTATCTGTAAGGTATGAAAATACTACATGGTGGCACACCATATATGTAAACTGGGTTGTTGTTGTTGTTTTTTTTAATCAAGAACATGAACATGCAAGGTAACCAAGATAACAGGTTTGTAATGCATAAATGGCAGGTCATGCAAAATACCGCAAATCTGGAGCTAGTAGAGCTTTATTTTTTTAGCTACGTCATTGAATACAGCACTTCTTATTGCACTCACCTGCGCCGGTGTGTCGGTCTCGTTTATTGGCTGCCCATCAAACCTAAATCTAATCTGTCTTATTGACAAACCCTGAAAAACAACAACAACATTTACATTAATCCATTCATTACAACTAAAAGTTGTGCTTATTGTGATTTAAAAGCATTTAAATCTTGTTTAAATGCTATTACATTATGGCACATTATACATTGTTTATATCAAACACTGACAGTAATGGCTGATCCATGTGGACGAACTTTGTGTTCGTTTTAATTACCAGATTTCTTACAAAATACAAGAGAAGTACTTTATCCAGTGCGTATAGATGTAACAGTCTTACCTGTCTCTCACAGTACGCTTTCATTAACTTGCTGAGTGGCGTGTGTCTTTTAATTTTAAACTGGACCACTGAGCCGTCCTGCCCTGCCACCTTCAAATTGATGTGATCATTCTCAGTTTTCACTCCTTCCTGAAATAGCAATAGCATTACACATACTACACATTAGTATATACATGAAAAACCCGGCTAAGATCAAACTGTGCAAAACCTGTGATTATGGTTTATCATTTTACATAAAAAGACAATGTTGTTCAATGGCATGGGAGGCGCTTGGAACATATTTAAAGTATTCAGAAGTTTTCGTTAAGTTGACGATTCGTTTGAAGCAGTCTAAACCACAGTCACTACAATATGTACAACTGTTTAAATCGGATGTGTAATTCAAAACGCAAAAACGTAGGACCAAAGCAAAAAGCTTTGTTTCACTATTTGTGAGAAATATTCGCCGCCTTGTCAAGTACTGTGTTCCTGTGCGCCATTTTTAAGCAAATGGCGCAGCGAGGTGCGACTTAAACCCATAACTAATACATCAAATAAAACTTTCCTGCTAATGCGTTTGATTAACCCGAAAAACAAAACACTTTGACCGTCGTGTGTGTTATCCGAACGGCGGATGTGCTACAGACGTTTATATATTGTCCCGCTGTTCTTGCGGCTTTCCTTACGCCAGTAGCGTAACGTGGCCGGTCAGCGCCACTCCGCTCTCACAAAGGAAAACCCGCAAACGCTGAATTACGCCGGGGAAATGCGCGGTACGCACACAACAATGGCGTACAATGAACCACTGCTTATCAAACATTAAACCTTAAATGAATGCCAATACATATCGCGGAAACGAAAACGGGTGGAATTTGAATAAAAAGAAGACAATGATTGCGTGCCGACCGCCTTTCTCCCGCACAAATGCGCAATCTGATCCTCACGGCTAGGTTGCACAAAATGAAGCTGGAACCCGAACGCAATCCGCCACGTTTTGAACACATGGTGAAACTATAAATCGTTTCCTCACCTTGGGCTTGTCTTCGGACATTTTGCAGATGTCTGTTAAGTCTGTATTATGAAGATACACCGAACACAAGATGCGCTCTCCACACGCTAGAGCGACACGGCTGTCGACGGGGACGCGCTTTCCTTTACCTACTTTATCGATGATTGGCTGGTTTGTGGTCACGTGACGCCCATCGTTCACAAGAGCACGCAAAGCTCCCCGCAAATTTCTGTAGTTGCGCACAGGCCTGTTTCAGGACAGCCCGGTCACAGCAGAGCAGTTTCCTTGTTGATGTGAAGACGTTTAAATACATTTAAAGTACGTGCAGACTGTCTCTGAGCATTTGGTGAGAGTATTGCTTTTAAAATAATCAACATTGTAGTGTAAGTGTAAGCAAAACATTTCCCCAGTTAGAAAATCAATGATAAACTGTGTAAGTCCTAGTTCTGTTTACAGGCATTATGTGATAGAAAAATCATATTTCCTTCATATTTCTTAGAGTAGCTGTTATTGCCAGTGGGAGGTCTGAAAGACAAAGGCCAACTCTTGAGCAACATACAGTATATGTAAAAGCACATCAACACGTGTCCATGCATTGATTTGAGACGAACAGACAAGCAAGTTTTACGTTATTTTATTGAAAATATCAATTTATGACATAAACAGCTACCAGGTATGGAAATACTGTGGTTATAAATTGGTCTATTAGGCAGTGAAAAAATGGTGTAATAAATCATTCAAAGTCAGCAGAAGAGTCTTCATTTATATATAAATGTCTGCGCTGTCATTCACAGGGTATGAAAACGAATCAGTCCAGTCAGCATGACAAAGAAAAGAAAATGACAGGGCCCTCAGATCCTGAGCCCATTTAGTGCTAATAAGACATGTGATGTGTCAGCGTTTTAAAGATCGAATCTTTGTCAGTATCTGACTAAACGATCATGCTTGTTACAGCTTCACAACATAGAAGTTAGTTATAAATATATACAGAGACGGTTTTATTAATAAGCATAAAAAGTATCCATCATTCTTGCCAACTGGAGATAGTAAAACTATTTCTGAAAAATACAAAATAACTGAAATATCTAAAGTTGCATTCTGTAACCGAAAATCATGATTTTGGGAAGCAGAATCTTGATGGTGGTGTTGTTTTTTTTCTTGTCTTTTTTATTTCTGTTGCCGTGGAAACCACATTGTCAAAGGATTTATCTACTAAACAATCATTTTAGCTGGGATTGTCAAATCTGGCGTATGGGCTCGCTCTGCTGAGACCTGATAGAGAGAGAAAGAGAGAGAAGACCAAATTAACACAGAAGCTGCTTTCAGATAGACCTTCTGGAGAACATCTGTGGTCTTTCATGATCTTCAAAGAAACTTAGTGTATAAAGAATTTCTATTAGTCTCCTTTAAAGTGATTTTATATATCTGGCTGTATGAGACACAGTTTGCTTATTAACATCATGTATTATTAACAAATAAATAATAAGAATGTACAAATAACCTTTAAAAATCAAAAGTGAAAAGTGTTGCCTAATTTTGCTTCATTCCATTAAAACTAAAGCACAAATTGCATCATTACCAGTAGGGGGAGCAAAACTACATAGACATGTTAGAATTGGTATTTGATTGGTATTTTTATTTGATAACTATTTTATATAATTTAAACAGATTAATCCATCGAGACATCTTACAAACATCATTACCATGCCAGTTTTCTGTTATGGTCAAACACAGCACTAATTATTTTGGTTTATGCATATGCTGTCAGATGGTAGGGCATTGTTTTAGCAGCGCAAAGGTTGTGGGTTCGATTCACAAGTTATGTTAAAATGTATAACTTGACTGTTTTGTAAGTCATTTTGAATAAAAGCATCTGCATAACTGTAAATAGACTTTAAACCCTATTCAAAGGGACTGATGGAATAACTCACCATATTTTTGACGGATCTCATCGTGTCTTATCTTCAGCTCTGCTTTTCTGTGGCACAAGTAGACAATGACATGAAAACCACACACACACTTTAAGATGGCTGACAATCACTTTACACAGTGCACTTAACACTGGCAAAACAGGTTGCACATGGAACGTCTGTCATCACATTTAGATTCCTTATAACAATATCCTAAAAATCTCTGTCAGTCCCCAGCAGTGTGGGTTTGTTTGATTATTGGAGGACAGTTTATAGCAGTTTATATATTCTTCAGTTAATGACCCAAAATGCAATAACTTCCCCCTCAAAGCCTGAAGAACTGATAACTGGATGACTTAATCTTTCTGTGCTGGTTGACCACTCATCAATGTTCCTTTAGGTCCCAGATTTTTAGTTTCTTTTTTGATTAACCAGAGAATTGATACATCACAAAATGGATAGTATAAGAACACCAAAGGGCCCCAGGTCATCAAAAAGTCATGTCAGTGTATGAATCACCCCTTCTGGGGTTTGGAATGACAATCTTTAGTTAAACAGTCCGAATGCATTGTGGGAAGTCACTACAGAACAGTGGTCTCCATTCACGTGAATTCCGCTGAATCGCTCTCACCTCTGCTCTTGTTTTGTCTGTCTCTTGTCTGACTGCCGGTTCATCTTGTTGTCAAACCGAGCGGATCTGTGAAAGGCAAAGTTTTAAGAATAAGAATTTGACACCTTCAAGCTCTTCAGCATAATTTCCTCCCTTTAATATTAATGTCTCTGTTACTCCTTTTACTGTGAAAGTGTCACATCATATTTTTACATAAATCATCTGATTAAACAGTGTCAGGTTTGTTTTTTTGGCTCTAGTGACATTCTAAGCAAATAATAGTAAGTGATGCTCAATGTTGTTGGTTGACATCAGCTTTCTGTAGTATTAAACTGTCAAATTAACTACTTTGTCAATCAGCAATGCAGTGTTGTTATAAAAGGTCATGTGACATGCGTAAGGTTAATGCATGTGTACAGACATACCCAATGTTTTCACACTTGCAGCAACAGAAGACACACAGAAAAATGCCAATGATGAGGAGCGCTCCAGCCACAGACAATGTAATTATCAAAATCTGGAAGTTTACTTAATTTTACAAAAGCAAAAAAAAGTTAACAAGTGCCAAGAATGGAGACTTACTCATATACATTACAAACAAGTAAATTTAAGTGAAAATGATTAAGATAATATTCATTAAATGGTTACTTGTAAGCTCTGACTTACAAGCCAGATAAATCAGTAACTTGTTTTTTAATCTGTTATTTTAAACATATTGTGAAGGCTTGTTTTTTCATTACACATACCACATTTGGTATTGAAGGTGTTTTTTAAGTTCTGTTCACAAAAACATTTCTTACTTGTGCACAGGCCCCAGCGAGCTTCATTTAGTGGGCAGAGGGAATGGGGCGGCAAGATGGTTTTGGCTGGGTATGTTAAACACTTCTTAGTTTCGATGCACCATAGACACTGAAAACACAGATCAACAACTATGCATATTCATTCAACAGTAAAGATTTTAACCTGTAACAGTAATGATGACGTAATAAAAATGACATCATGGCTGTAAATAGCATCAATGGCATGTGGACCAATACATCAGTAACTGTAAAAATACCTGTGTGTTTTTGTGACTGGTATTTAAATGTCTTTGATCGCATTCACAAATATGGAATGTCAGCGTCACACACTGATGTCAAAGTCTATAGAATTTTTTACCTGTTTTTTCACCAAGCACCACTAATTAAATGCCTAGCCTTAAAGCTGCCCTAATGACGCATGACTGCCTTTAAAAACAGCATTTTAAAGTGTTTGGAGGTGAGGGCTCAGCCAGTCTCAGGTGCCTGAGCTCCAGGAAAAAGTGCAATGGGCTATAAACATTCAGAACAGGCCAAACCTGCTTCACAGGTCAGGCGGCTGATAATCTGATGAATGTTAAAACCTCCAGTCAGTTCAGCTGCCTGCTGGGTACATTTCTGCCCTCTGACGTTCTACATGTGATTTGTTTACCTGTTCTTATCAGATCTCAGGTATACTTTTCATACCTTCCTCATAACAGACAGGTGAGTTTATGAACACGTTTGCATCATAAATACTCAAGGTGCACTTACTATAAATACAACATTCAAAGAATTGTGCTCTGAGAGCAATTACAGAAAGTTTTTATTCAAGCTCACGTCCACATTTGTCAAGCATTCTTCACAACTTGTGCCATTCTTACTCTCACAACCTAAAGAAATCAGCATGAGAGGGAACACATTACTTATA
>JAZGTJ010015012.1:3227-13680 GCA_036877575.1 Botia almorhae
CACTCACACACACACACACACACACACACACACACACACATTCGCATTCATTAACTTCACTACAATTTCAGCACTTATTTTAAATGACACAAAAGAGCAATGCAAAACAGTGGTTATTTTACAAGTCAAGTTTTTTCCTCTTCATTTCCTGTTCTGCTTCCTGTTCTTGCATCATTGGTTGTTTAACTTGAGGTCATTTGTGAACTAGTGACTAACACAGACCAGAACAACTATTTCTGTTGAATTGTTTTTAATATATTTTAAACAAACTAATGGGCCAAATGTATTTTTCTTTTTGATTAAATTTTTGTGTGTTTCTTATCTAGCGGTTGAATCAAAATTGTTTTATTTAACCTTCTGAATGAATAATGAAATCACAGATGAAAAAAAAATAATCAAAAATTTCTATAAATGTTTTTTATTAGTTACACAAGATAATGTTACAAATGTAAATACTCCAGAAGTAATTGGTGCTTGGCACCACTTTTGTTATCCGTGTTGAATTTATGTTGTCATAAATAAAAGTCTGTTGTCATATGAGGAGGACAGCTGTGGAGAATAATGGATAAGGGTCAAAGTTCATCAGCCATGATAGTTTGGATGTAATGTCATGTGCTGACCGGTTATAAATGGCTTTTGAAAATCTGTCCACTGTAGTCATGTACCAGAGGGTTAAGACAAATGTACAAGCGATTTAAATAAAGCTGGTTAAATAATATCAGTTTGGCAGTGGCAGATACCAAATAAACTAGTAAATAATGTGTTTAAATCGATTCCAATCAATGTCACATTAGTATCAGCTCGCAGAGTGGAGACACAAATGTTTCCAGCGCAGCCTCTGTTTCATTGATAACGAGGCAGGGGTCCTGTTACCCTCCACGTCTGCAATGCATTTGGGGAAGAGTGTGAACAGAAAAAGTGAGAGTTTGGGCCAAGAGAGTCCGGGAAGTGAGGAAATTCCAACTGACAAACTGGATATGGAAGACACTGACGCATAGTCCAGAGAGCGAAAACAGCGCAGGCCTCTGCATGCTGACGTGTCACAGCAGAAAACAGTCACTTGGAGAATTATTGTGACTCAGGCCGGGCTGAGATTGCTGCTGAGACTAAACCTAAAAGTGTGAGTTTGTATAAGGAATTCAATTAGGTCTGCATTACAAACATTAAACGCCTTAGCAGTGAATGGAATCTAGGGACGGGTCACAAAAGTCAAATAGTTAACTTGTCATCTAGCAACCAAGCAGTTGATTAACTGACTAGTTTAGACTTTTTGCAGTAGTCGTGCTTTAATTAGCATGTTGAAAGACTGCCGTGTTTAGCTGCTGTTAGCAAGTTTGAACGATAAAACTCCTGTGGAGAATTTGCATCTTTAAATTCCCCTTTAAAAACTAGTTTTCCTTAAGAGTTTGTGAAAATGTTAAGCCTGGGGACTAGTTTTGGTTAATAATTTATTGTGTGCCAATTAAATTAATTTAAAAGCTGTTATTCTGTGTAGCAAAAGTAAACATGGCACACAATCAACTCTGCGAGGTTTAAAAAGCAAAAAGTGATGATGAAGTGCAGTTAAACTGAAGCTCATTTCATATATTTGTTTGTAGATTGCGCAAGACACATGGATTGCACAAGAAACAACTAACAGCTAAACACACTTCCTGAAAGTTAGAGCACTTTCTCACACAACAACTTTCTCAGACAACAACTTGAGCAAACACACACATACACACACACACACACACACCTGCTGCTGTTGGAGGTGCAGTAAATCCACTGGGCTGATTTCCCCATTGGTGTCGCCGTTGGACCCCCCCTCTCTTCCTCCGCCGTCTGATTGGCTGCTCAGACTGCTGACTCCATTTGGATTGGAGGGTGTTGTTCGAATGGTCTCAGTTGCTGATTCTACCATCATCACGTTGCACCTGCAGGCAAAAATGAAAACAAACTATACTGAAAGACTGAATGTACGAAAGCAACGTGTCTTTGCACAAACATGAAAATATTTACCATGTGACACAGCCCTTGACAATACATCTTATCAGAAAGTGTTTATTCGCAGTGGCAATACAGTGACACATCTGCTAACCTTGATAACAATGCAGTAAACGTAGTCAGCCATACATCTATTTAGATATACCTAAAGAGCCACCTGAGCCACTGAATAGCCAGTGGCAGCCAATGGCAGCCAAGGGCACGAATGCAAGAGGAAGACCTGCCTGAAGAGGTCCAAACCGACATTGTGGCATAAAAGGGAACAGTCTGGGGGTGGCATACTTTAACCTTAGCAAAGGTTACAATACAGTGCCTTAGCTCTGTATGAAGGACGCCTGTCTTTGACAGAAAGTGTTAATGCATCTTTAGGAGTCACAAAAAGGCCCTTTCAATTAGGCATTGTGTGGTCAAAGGAGACACCACCCTCTTGTGCGCATCATTATTGCCAGTATAGAAACAAAAGCAAGTGCCAACAGAGGAGGAATGCATTTAGTGTCCTCAGGAACCACAGAACCAGAAACTACAATAATCCATCAAAGCAGTGAGCGATTCACTTACGGACGTTTGCATGGCCTTCTGGTAACTAGAAAGTAGTGCAACTAGTGTAACTAGTGGTAACTAGTGTTTCATCGCTCGAAAAAAAACAGCAATACTGTCAGTTAAAAAGCCACGCAAAATGTGTTTTTAAACAATAAGATTAACAACACTGGTTAGCAAATGAGTGTGTCTGCATTGTGGGAACGCTATAATCTGGCCATGAAGCCATGTGCTAGTTGCTCACCACAACAACAGCTGAAGACAGAGATAAAGCAGAACATCTTTACACCCAAAGACTCACTAAACACTGTTAGCTAGACATATATCAGGACATTTTGGAACTTGAAGGGACATCTACGGGTAGAGATGTGAACCAAGCCCAACAAGTTCACAGTCGGAATCACTTAAATGCACCTGGTTGAGGAGTCGTATGTTTTAGCCAGAAGCTGTCAACTGAGCCAGTCAAGCGAAACTTGCGCGACTGAAGAGTAATGCAGGCATGTCCTGTATCATGGGGGACACAAACCAAAAGATGTGGGTAGTTTTAAAGCCTTAAATTAAGGAATAAGGAAATTCTAAAACATGTGTGGCGTATTTTGCATGTCCGCCCATCTGTATCATTCGCATGTAAATATGACATGCGGGGGACATATACTAATTCATAAACTAATCTATTGTTCGTATCATTTTTTGCCTTCAAGTTTTCTGCTCTGTTTCTGTATTATAGCACCTACCCAGCAAACAATTTTAGGTTGCGAGAACACTTCCCTAATGTTTTCCATTAAGTAACCTAAATGTTATTTTGAATGTTCTAGAAATGTTCAAAACATCCCGTTTTTAAGATGTTTTATTAATGTTACTGTTTGGTTAAAAGAGCATTGATAAAATGTGCAACAATATATATTAAATACAGCACTAAAACGTTCTATTAATGTTACTGCAATTACGTTTTTGATAACTCTCAAAGAGTTATCAAAAGATACATGCTGGATAGATACATGCTGGATAGATACAAGACTTGTTGCCTCTGCCATTGGAACAGCACCGGAGAAAAATCACAGAGTATCAAGAGACGTGCAGCTGCTCAGTGAGTGCATCACTGCCATATTAACCAGCCTGGGGTGTAAGCAAGCATGAAGCCTTGTCATATCCCGTAATGGGTGTATATTGCTGCTATAATGGAAGGTCGTAAATAAAGCAGCCCAATAAATCTGCACAGGGAACCTTTGATTACGACTGTGAGACAGAAGTTTGCAGCGTCTTGTAATTGTTTTTGGCAGCCTCATCTGAGCCGTCTGTGTCAAAGCTTGCCGCATCTTGTTTGGCCCCTCCAGCCCCTCAATTTGAACTTTGACCTCTGAAAACATAAGGAGATGCATTTTTCTTCTGAGGGGAGTGAGAGATGGGGAGGGGCTCTACCATAGATTGCAGAGATAAAACATGCATTTGGGGAAGGGCAAGGCAGGGAAAAAAATGGCACGTTTGCCTTTTAATTGGGACGGAAGAGAAATGAGACCAAACTTGCCTTTGCTTCAGGGACAAAAGAAAAAATCAGCTTTCAACAGATAAAACAAAAATCCCAGGACCAGCGTCTTCACGGCATGGTAACGCAATGCATTGGCTATGCACTGTGCTTTCTCTTTTTTATGTTCTAATATCAGCAGATTTTCTTTGGCACTTACAAGAAAGGGTGGAGGGGGTGGTGATTCATTCTCTATCCTGTTTCTGCAAGTACTGAGGCTGCAACAAGGGATCATGGGAACTTCTGTGACTGCCTGTTAAAAGCTGTTTATATTGCTGATGCTGAAAGTTGCTACGGTAAGATAGCAACAAGGGGGATAAACACCTCCCTAAATTCTGATTCGGCTCCAGAATTGCGCATTAGCAGTAAAAAAATGAAAGCTTTGTTGTTTTATTATGTTTTGGGGCTTTTTTCGCCCCTTACCTCTTGCGAAGTACTTTAAGGAAGTGGTGCAAAAACAAACAATGTCAGGAAAAACAGAGATGTTGAAACGGACCACATTTTATCTCATTCATGACTAAATCTTATCCCCCCTGCAATAAAGATTCTCTCTTTCCTGATTTCTTTTTCCCCAGGCAGCTGAAGTTCCTGTGCTCAGGGTTCGAGACTGCGGCTGGCAGGGGAACAGAGGATTCAGACAGAACTGGGCTGAAAAGAGAGTGTCTGAGCCCAGTAGGTCAAAGGGCGACAGTCTCACCGGTAAATCTCATACAGGTGGGCCGTCACTTCACACCCTCTCAAAAAATAGCAAGCCCAGCGGGGCCTAAAAGCTTCCAGTACTCTGGAAAGGTCAGAGGTGAAAGGTAGACAGTACTTTCCCAGCTCCCTTTTCTATTGTTTAGGGAACATCGTTTACTGAAAGACATCAACACTATGTACCATAGACAAAGCATCAGGTGTTTTTGGCTAAATGAACTTGACACCAGTTTTGCTTTTCTTGCAACAAAGCAGATCCCCATAACACGCTCATATCCAGAGTGCTATCTCCAATGCATTAACTCAGCTAAACACAAACTCTTCACAACTAAAATCCCGGAAGACACAAAACAAAGTAAACACATGTCCGCAGAAGTGCGAATCTGCGAAGGCTCAAATAATGACAGGCTCAGAGACTTGAGCTCAGATTCAGGCGTGTACTGTCAACTCAGTTGAAGTGCATGTACCTCTGAACCTGACTAACAGCTTTCACAGTCTTTTATGGCCCAGTTGGCGGGCTGAGAGTTTTGAAAAGGATTGAGACTGTCGGATCCAGCCGGCTGATCCCAGATCAGCACATCTGTGGCCCCAGACTGTGGATTGGACTCATCGTTTCGGTCCGACTCCAAAACACAAGCCTCACTAATGCCCTCTGAATTCAGTACTTCCCGCCTGGATCACTTCACTAGAGTAAAAATGGTAGCCAGCCAGCGGTTCGTTCAGATGGCCCTTACATCGCCAACTAATGGAATCAGTCTTTATTATTTCAGATGAAAATGGGTGTATTTCAAATCCTTCACATAAAAACTTATTACTGGCTTCTAAAACACTAAGAGCTCTATAACAGATAATTGACTGTGATACCTGAAATTTCATTTTACGCATGTTTTGCTTTTTTCCCTCCTTGTTTAGGCCTCATTGGAAGAAAATATGGTAAACATTAAACCGGACTAAAGAATTTCCTTCGCATCGAAAAAGACTGAATGGAGCAATGTTGAAAATAATGCGAGGATTCAAGTCGGACCATAATTCACTTGGCAATGTCGACAGACTGGTTTAGATTTGCAACTTCAGCTCTCCGGCACACACCAGGGCCCCGTTTAACTACAAAGAACATTACAAAGATCTAAAACCAAAATAAAACAGGGAAAATACAGGATGACAACTTTGACAATATTTATAATAACGAAATACTGCTTATTTCTGATAAATTTTTTTGGTTCTCTTCGGTTCGTAACACATTTTAGATCTGACTCATTCTTTCATTTACTCTGTCTTAACAATCCTCTATATAGGAACTCTTGGAGGCATATGCGCGACCGTTTCGCATTATTCAGCAGGGCCGTTGGCTTTTTTGTCTTTCTGTGCACCTGTGGAGCAGCCCTTCTCCACTTTACGCACACGCTAGCACACACAGACACCCTTCTCTGTGCTTTTTTTCCTCTCCAGAAGCTTACCAGATTAATAACTCTTTATCATGTTTAGCCTTATACAGGTCTATTTATATAAGTCCCACAAAGGCTGTTTCTACAGCCTTGCATCAGCTCGCAGGAATGCTCTTATTAATAAAACAAAGAAGGAGCCAACATGATTAGTGGAGACAGCCGCAGTTGTGCCAGCACATCTTCTCCCTTAGGCTACCTACACAGTTTCAAGCCTGAAGAGAAGTAAACACTTTTGCGGGAACACGCTCCTCTGTTTGTCAACAAATCTGACTGAGCGACACGGTATCCACCGGCGCACCCAAAAGATAGCTGCTGTGTTCCAAAACCTTACCCAGCTAACAGGGAACATTCTCAAAACATTGGCTACCGTTCTCTAACAGTTCTCTCAAAGTCAAAAAACGTTCTTGCAGTAACGTTAACAGAACTTCTTTTAACATTAAATATGATATCTCAAAAGCATTATTCTTAAATCGTTAGTGAAACGGTTTTAAAATATTAAAATAGTTTACTGTAAAAATGACCTATTTTTATCAAAATGTGTGTGCGCTGTGTAATGTATAGCTGGTTTAGAACAGTGCTTTTTAAGTGTAAAGCAGATCTACAACAAAACAGTCGCTATTTTTTGGAGCGGCAGCAAAACGACATTCATTGTGTTTATTTATCTGCCTCATCAGGAGGAACTGCTCTCAGCACACAAACATTCAGGAACGCTGTCTACGGGAAGGATAGGGTGTATTTATGTTAGCAACTCCAAAAGCTAGCCCACGGGGCAGAGGGCAGGTGTGTGTGTGTGTCCCAGCGGTTAGAACACACAGCTTGCGGCTCTTCCTTTAAATTTGTCTTCCCTAGGCATTTAGTTGGTGGGCAGGTATGACTACATCAACTCAAAGGCTCAGGGGAATTCTGTCACTGCCTGCCATAAAGACAGATAGCAGAAAGCCCAGAGAGGGCGTGAGAGTGAGAGAGCTGTGAAGAGCAGGGCACCCGAACTTACTCGCCACAAGAAAGAGCCCGAACACACGAGTGCTACTAATAGAATAATATGAGAAAGTCTGAATCGCTGGGCGTCTCTTGGCAGTTTTAACCTTGTGCTTCCCTCTGTACCCAGCACGGCCCACTTCAAAGGGATCAACTAGCCGCCCCTCCCGGGGGCACGGCGCTCTGGAATATCCTGACAGTAAAGAAGAGATCCTCGTTTGAAGACTGCTTAGCCGAGCACTTATGTGTTCTCTTTTTATGAGCGAAGCTGTTCTCCATTCCACTCCACAGCCGGTTCTCTCTGTGGAAGTGGCACACTGCTCCACTTGGCATTATGACAGAATCCCTCAGCGTTGCCACCCACTTACTTATTCAGTCACTCTGGGCCTTTAAATTCAACATGAAATGGCACTCGCAACCCAATTTACTTCTGCAGACTGACGCATTTATAACTTAGAGTGGAACTTCATTTTATTCACCTGGAAATTAACTGGACTGTGAAAAGGGGGTGTTACATACTACAATGGGGGCGTGTGAATGTTGGGAGGGGACCAGTGAGCTAATGTTACAGTTTGTGCAGGTGAACTGGAAGAATAAAGCATGTAGTCTAACAGGTTGATCAGAAATGAACATCCTTATAGTCTACATGTTTGATGCCAGATATAAGAGAAATGTATGTGTGTGAGTTGATTTAACCATATATTGGGAACAAATTTGTACCCAAAAGTCAGCAAAACCTGACACATCTGAGCAAAACCCCCTTTTGGGATGTTCATTTGTAAATCATTTGTAAAAATGCTGTAAAAATAGTAAATAACGTTTGTTTTCATCGTAAACATGCAGATTTACACAATAATGCCATTGTAAAATGCAGTTTTAGGGTTAGTGTGTGGGTTAGGCTAGGTTATATTGCTTATAACTAGCTGTGTATAAAAACAATAGTAGTCTATGCAATGTCCCCATTTAAATGTGTGTGTAGGTGTGTGTGTGTGTAAAAATTCTCAGTTGGTGCTGCTCTACTGGAGAACACTTTTACAGTCACAACCGAATCTCCGCCCTCCCTCCACGAAAGCTTAGGACCACCAATGTATAAAAATAACAGATTCATTTCCCCATGGCACAAAAGAAAGTTAGAAAGATTCGTCTAATGACACAACTTTGATCTTGTGATAATGACATCAGTTTTTCAGGGGTTTCAGAGCTAGTGTCCCAATTACACACACAGGATTTTATTAGGGATTTGCAAAACTGCATATTTTTTCTAGTCGGTCGACTAATCTAGTTGACTACTCAGTTCTAAGAAATGCCTGTATAATTATTTAGGTTTCAGGTTCACTGGCCCCTGATCTGACATATTTCTTAAGGGTCGTATCCATAAAGACACAGTGTTGTGTCTGAAAACAGCCAGACAAAATACAATGAAATGAAACTAAAAACAGGCGTTTTGATAGACAGCTAAAACACAACACACTGTTAAACATCGGCATTGAAAATATCAAAACTAAGTCAACATAAAATACTCGACCTCACTAACTGACTAGTTGTTTTTTGAATTAGTTTTCCCTTTCCTTCCAACTTAAACTATGGCAAAGGACATGTAAGGAATTGTTTAACCACCAACTATCACAAAATCAGATGTGTTTAAAGGACAATTGAATTATCAAGGACATGCAGACATAAAAGCACCAAGTAAAAAAGATTCTCAGGGGAAAAGAAAAGGAGGCCAAATAAAACAGAGGGAATCTGTCTTGAACTAAAGGAGACAGTCATAGAAAATGTGTGTGGGGGAGGCAGACTTTGTATGACATGGAATACACCATATGGCGATCTGATGGGTCCATGCTGTGAGGCGCACCTGATGCAGACGAAGGCAAAGTCCTGTTTGCCGAGCTCATAAAGATTAGCTTCAATCAGGTGGGTTTCGTTGCAATAGGTAAACAGCCCCAGCATTCCCGAGCGATGAAATCGGTCCCGCGTGTGTGTGACCGGGGCAAACATTTACTCCCCCTGACCACCACCCTCCAGCTTGTTTCTTTTTGGCCCAAAGTAAGTGATTTTCCAGCCGGCCCTTGACGTTTAAGAGACTGGAGATTTCTATACGAGGTCTCCTGCTCCAGACGCGCACAGATCACAGCAAATATTTGGAGTAGGTGCGCAGCCCTCGCAGACAGCCGTTTGTCAGCCGCTGAACACGCTTCGCAAACCCATCCATCCTTACATGCAGAAAGATGCAAGTGCAGACCGTCAAACAGACAAGTGTGTTAGAGGAGCTGTATTGTGTGTGCGTGTCTCTTTAGCAGTGGAGGTCGGTGGGTCGTGTTAATAGCCACTGGTTATTATCCTGTGATCATCAAGATGTATAAAACCATTTCTCACGTCCTGTAACAGTTTAAGAGGCTAATGTCGGAGCAAGGGCAGTCTTAGAATGTCTGAGGCACTAATGCCCAAATTGTATTTAACATGGTGGAACAGAGATGGAACTTTATGGCTTCCAGGAGCCAACAATCCAACAATCACCTAAATGCACACGGGCCCTTATGCAAGAACTCCTTTATGAACATGACCTTCATAAGCCAGATAACATCTGAAGCAAGCGTTATTGGGATTACACTGGCAGGGGCCTGAGTAAAACGGAGCCTAATTAGAAATGAGAGTTTGGGAGTCAGCTGATCTGGATTAAAACTGAGACAGTGGGAACAGGCAAATCTGGAGAGAAACAAAATGATTAAGAATTGTCCCACTCGACAAAGCAAGAATTCCACACCACTGAGAGTATGGAACAGGCAGGAGGGGAAAAAATGGAACGATATTACAATAAACATAATACATAAATGGTAACCAATCAGAAACAAGATGGTTTGGGTAATGGAAAGTGACTCTGACTAAAGGAATCAAGCTAATGGCAGTAATGTCAAACTCAGATTACTGTTTGTGAAACAGCTATTATCCAGCATTACTAATGCTGGAGAAAAACAGAGTGTGTGTGTGTGTATGTGTGTGTGTGAGATCAGAGACAGGAAAAAACGCATGCTTTTCAAATACTCACATACAGCTTAGACTGAAGGATGACCATGACATTTCAAAGTACACATCACAAAAGAGTGCAAAAGAAATAAAAGTATAGAACTATACACATATACGTGTGTGTGTGTTAAACTGCTATATAAATTAACTCCACTGGTGTGATAACTCTAACTGTAATTACACAGCTTTAATATAAATAGCACAAGATATATAGAATAATGTAACATGATAAAACCATGATTTGTATATATTTATATAATTACAG
>JAZGTJ010015013.1:0-13680 GCA_036877575.1 Botia almorhae
TATAACATATATAGAAGAAATTACATGACAGTTGCTGCCAAAATAGCCAAATACATTTTCCATAGAGTTTGTTACTCCTGAATGTGCCTGAAATGGAATATTTATATAGCCAAATCTATGACACCAGAGTTTTTAAAAATGTTATTAACACATCTTGAGAATCTGCTTGCTAGAGAAGCACAATTTATGATATTACTGTTGTCAGATTCACAGCTTATTTGAAAACTGTTATTGAAATGTAATCGTGACAAACAGTTTACTAAAGAAACAAAAATTATGACACGTTGTCGGATTTTACCGCTTATTTGAAAAATGTTATCGAAACATAATCTTGACAAACAGTTTCCTAAAAATGGCAACTTTATGATACCGTTATTGCCAGATTTGAAAGCTAATTTGAAATACGTTATTGATACATAATCTTGACAATTTTTGGTCTTTCAGTAGGTGCAGTCTGTAATTTTCATGTAACTTGATTCACCTGCTTCAGGTGTTCTGCTCTGCAGGTCAGTGGCAGACAGCAATAGCTCATATTTCTTCTTCTGTACTGTACTACTCATAACTGTTTGTGGCAAAGGGTCTTTTCATTTGGCTTGGTTAGCAGGGGGCAGCTGGTCTATGAAGAACTATGCAGATGAGTACCTGACAGAACAGAAACAATCTGCTCTCTCTCAGTCGAAGACGAGTCAACACCTGCTTTAGTTTCCTGCTCCTCCTTCCTATCTGCTTCTCACTGCGTGTGGTGTCTGGGGCTGTTCGCCGCCCCTTTATAATTGGATCCTGCCGTGTCACTTTCTCCCTTTGCAGCCATTATTTGGTGTAAAAATGTAAAAGGCATTTACTGGCTGAAAAGTACAAAGAGAAAATGAGATGTTCTTTGGCACTCTGTGTTTCTCGGTTTCAGAGTATTGCCTCGCGGGGCGTGCGACTGGGATTTGTCTAAAGAGAGCGAGCTCAGTGGTTCTTAAGTAATAAAGAGACAGGCGTCTGGTTGTGGCAGAACGATTCCCGTGGGGCTTTAAGGATCATGAGGAGACTGTGTTGGCTGTCTGGACAGGTGCTTCTTTGTTAGCTTCTCAGGATCGTTTGGAGAGCGTTTATGTTGTTGCAGGTGGGGGAGATTCAATGGCTCATGGAACAGCAGCAACAACAATAACATGTCAAAGTCCAGGATTTAATTTTAAATCCAGTAATAAGAACTGAGACACAGTTTACCGCATGATGACCAGCTGATGCGTACCGCACACAAAACTGACCTTACACAACCTATGAGGGTCAGATTGACAGTGCTATGTGATTTTTAAATGTATTTCTTTTCAGGACTGTCTGACTCAACTAACACGGATTATTCTAAGAACATGGACTAATGTTCTCTAAAAGTTCTCTCAAAGTTACCAAAAACGTTCCTGCAGGAATGTTAGTAGAACTTTTTTTAACGTTACACATCTCAAACATTTTTCTTAAGTTGCAACTGGAACGTTTTACAAACGTTTCAGAGTTACAAAAAAGTTGATGTCTCGATAACGTTAATACAACGTCTAAAAAACTGGACAATTTAAAGGTTTCTAGAAAATTCAAAATAACACTTCTAATGTTTTTGTTACTTAATGGAAATGTTAGGGAAACATTTATATTACAATTGTTAGCGAGGGTCACCGAGAAAGTGATATTACCTGTAAACTGAACGAGCCCTCTTTTGGTTGTGCAGAGTGTTCTTGTATAACCGTGGCCCTCCATCACTGGTGGAGACATGGCGCTTTTATCACTAGGAGTCGGTGATTGACAGGTGCACGAACCAATGAAGACCACAGCATCAATCTGCTGAGAACGAAAGTAAAAACAACAAGAAAGAAAGAAGGGAGAAAAAAACAACAAAAACAATGTATAAAGGAGGAATATACACATGATAACAACTATCTGTGATAAATTGACCCATAAACAACACACACTCACACACACACAAAAACAAACTATGATTGCTTTACACTGCTCAGGTGGTTTACCGTAGTTGAATCTTGGCTGTCAAGTGGACCAGATCTTATGCCAATAGTCAAAAGTCTGACTACCCAAGACTGAGAGAACCATATTGTCCACAGCTGCACGTTGCTATGGTTTCACAGTGTTCCTGTAGCTCAGTGGCTAAAGCACTGAGTTAGTAACACAAAGGTCATGGGTTTGATTCCCAGCAGAGCACAAGTACTAATAAAAAATGTATAACTTGAATGTACTGTAAGTCGCTTTGGATAAAAGCGTCTGCCAAATGCGTAAATGTACGTGTACATGCCCGTCCTCTTTTAGCATCACTGCCCAGTAGAAGAACTTAAACCCAACCCCATATCAGCTGTGAGCCACTGATTACATGCACAGGCATTAAGAAATGCACAGTAAGCCTGAGTCTTAAACCAGGCGATGAATGCGCCTACTGCGTCTGTAAGACACGTCAGACCGCAATCTACTGATGCGCAGCACTGCAGGGAAGAAGACATCTGCGCTGCTTTTTAAGGTCACAACTGCATCTTTCTGCTCGTCTGTTGATGTGAATAAACAAACACAATACATCAAACTGTCTCGCTCACTATAAAAAGCCACGACAGTTTCCTGATGCTTTAAGAGCGCCGGCCACTGGCCCAGTTCATTTCCAGAGGAGAAAAATTACCTTGACTCGTGCACCATGAAACGCTGCATGTTTCGAACACAACGCTCATCGTTAATAATGACTCTGATGGAAAACACAGTTATTAAGAGTTTAATCTTATGGTGCAAATATTGCACCTACATTCTGTAAACAGGCAGTGGGTTATATATAGGAAAACATATGGGAACATATATAACATACTGTATATAATATGTAGATTAGACTGACATTATACAGACATGGTCTAAACACAAAGCAGCTTATACAAAACTGAAAACATCTTTCAAAGATGACATCATTAACCTGTAAAACAGTGACAATCCAGTCACTGAAAATTGTAATTGCGAATGGTCATTTCAGCCAGATCTATGATGTCTGAGTGCACCGTGCATCAGACACTCGCGGACAGACTGTGGGCGGACCGCGGCTGGGCTGTCTAGCTTTCTAGCAGCTTGTGTTGTCACAGGTGTCGACACAATTTTCCACCTGTGGCCAAAACATATTCTGCCATTGGGTGGCCAGTTCAAGTGAATTCAAGCACTACAAGGGTGAAAAGAAACAGCAGGCTGGGATTTGAGGGGAACACAAACAGCCCTACTAGACAGAAAAAATTAGACAAAAGCACAACAATGACCACTCTCAGAAGATCCAGAAAGTTCACAATGGAGGCTTGATAAGACTCCGCGAACTGGCAAGCAACAAAAATAGGTTTACCAACGGTTGCCCACTAACAATGTAGCTAATTAACAGGCCATGAAAAGCAATCGGTCAGCACAAACATGCAAATTAAGAAACAGAAAGGTACTAATAAATCCAGTTTATAGCTGGTTCCTCTCTTGAGACTGAAATTACTTCCTACAGTGACTGGAAAAAAAGTTTGACTAATGTTCCTGTATTCAAGCAATAACGTTAACACAGTGTCTAAAAAACTGGACGTTTTGAATGTTCCTAGAATTTTAAACATTTTAGTTACTGGAAATGTCACACATTAGTTGTGAACAACGTGTAGCTTAGCCTCTCTGACACTATTCTAGTGTTCAGAACAGATCGGTTTGCTATTCCCAGGAATACATGCCTGATTAATCACGACTCCCGCACACACACACACACACACACACACACACACACACACACACAGAAACTCATCTTCAGACACAAAAATGAAGCTAACCGGCAACTATTTGCTTACACCCGTGAGAAAGCTCGTCCTCTAATGAGGTAAGTCAACAGCTTGATTTAGTTCTGCTCTGCAAAGATCTTCACACGGTTCACAAAGCAGAAGCTCATTCTCCACGCGAGCCAGTGTGTGACGAGTTCTCAGACAGATTTATCTGGATCAGAAATCTTTGAATAACTGAGCTTACTGTTTTAAATGTGCGAGATGGTAGCAAACCGAGTCCAAAAAAAAGTTGCACGCTAAGCCCGATGCTCAAAAGAAGAAAAGTATATTACACACCCACAATCCTTTGCAGTGTATTTCAAGCTCTGATCCTCTGGCTCTGAGGCACCAGCCTCACTGAAGAGCCCTTATGCAACCGCAAGCATAAAGTCATGAATATTACAAATAAATGTATTACTACAGGAATGAAAACTTTGTATTTGTAATACACTGCAAATGAGATGATACTGTACCACTACATATACAACATCAAAACTGCAGGGTGTCTATCCATTACGTCTGTCTATCTGTCTGCCAGCCTTCCCATCCATCTATCCAAGCCGCATGGTTACCAGGCACCGATTCGCCAGTCGGTTCCCATGCATGCATGTTAATCACAAGATTGTGGTTTGTTGGCCACAAGACTTGTAAATTGCTTTGGGAGTTTCATCTTGGATTATTGTTCACAGTTTCAGGGAATAATGATGATGATGATCTGCTTGTACATATTACTTGTAAATTGATCATGACTTGAATAGCTCAGAGACTTTCCTTGTCTTGTCAGCCTATGAACACCCCGCAGATGTTGTTATAATGATGGACCTTCACATGAATGAGTCTCATGGTACATGTGTGTAACAATAATGCAATACATTTTATTATATACATTATGAAAATACTTGCATCTAAAATTAAAACCGATTCTTAAATTTCTTAGTCATTTACATTTTCTTAAAATTTTACATTATTTATATTCTGTTGCCCATGGAGATTTTTTCAACTTGTCCCCCAGATGAATTTTGTTGAATTATAAAGGAAAGTATCTATTCTATCCATCCATTTGTACATCTCAACTGAAAATCTATTGTGATTTGTTTTTGTGACTCTTCTGAAGTCCCTCACAGTCAGAAGCCCCTGAGAAACTGACCATATTGGTGTGGTCCATAATCTAACCTTGATTTCAAGGTGTAAAGTCACATGATTACAGTCACACTTTATTACCAACACTGCAGAAGATGAATGTATGTGTGATTCCATTCAGAGGCGCAGAAACTCCACAGACAGGAAACGGAGCGTGTAGGTTATCTCTGCATGACACAGTTCTGACACCAAAGAGCTGCAGAGCCCTCACTCACCTCTGGAGTTTAACAAAAGAGCTTCTGCTAATGAGCAGCACAAACGTCAGGAGAGAGAGATGTGAACCGTCACGTGCGAATGAGACGGAGCACAGAAACACACACAGTCACCTGCCACTCGAGGCGGAGGATGAAGCTATAATGAAGTATGCAGGCTGTCATGCCCTCGTGCTCTGATGAACACACAGACTGGCAGGCAGTGACTGTGCTGCTCCACCTGTAAACACTCACAGCTACAGACAGAGCAGACCCTCCACTCCAGCAAGAATATCTTCCAAAATCTATCTGGGGCAAGTTGTGACACAGGGAAGTTATCAAAAGATAAATATAAATATTCAATTGCTAACATTTTGGTTGTAATGTTCATTACGGTGTACTGTTATATTTAGACTTTGATTCTCAAAACAGCAACCATATCAAAATTAATAATGGTTTTCCTAGGGTAAAAATGTAGGAACCATGTTTTTGGCATATTGATTATCTGTATAACCATAGTTTTACTACAAATACCAGAGTAAAACTATGGTTGCAGACACAAAACAACCACGGTTAAACTATAATAATCATGTTGGTTTTTTTAAACCATGGCAAAACAATGGCTAATTTTCTTAGGGGAGAAAGATATTTTGACCTGCAAATTGAATCGACTGGTCCAGCTACGTGTCTTTGTCTGTGAGTTTCTGGGTTTTGGAGGGTTATGTTCATGTGTCTCTACTGTGAGAGCATGTATGTGTATCGCTCTGACACGCTGTGATTTTTTGGCAGACAGAAGTGCAAAACAGCTGCAGTCTCACCCACTGAGAAACTCTGGCACTCGTTTGTGAGCTAGTAAAACCAGGCAGAAAAGGAAACAATAAACACATGCTCGTGTGCGCCGGTAAAACACACGACAGGGGAGCACAGAGGAAACATAAGCAGTTGTTTTATCTCACAGACATAAATAACTCTCTCTGTCATCGAGCATTTTGGGGAGGTCCTGTCCTGACCCGCACCCGACTAATGCCAGCAGCTTTCAACCACTCAGAAATCTCAGAAATGGTTTTGGCTTTGTTCACACGGCGCACAACTGAAATTAGTTTTTTTGTTCGTCATTTTGTGAATAAAGAAAAGCAGTTTGTTTAGACAGTACAGAGAATATCTGGTAGTGCCACATTGGTTGCCATGGTAATGACTTAAACATCAATCAGAACACCACCAAGAGACACAAGAGAGTGGCGATCATTGTGGAAAGAGAGGACAGAAAATTGGACAATTTTGACAATTCTCGACAGCTAGCTGTACTGATGTAAAGAATCAGACGCATTTCTGTGTCCACCTATTCATGTGTATACTGTCTCAAATCACTCGCTCGTTCACTCATTGACGATTCAATAGATAGTGAACGCCACGTTTCAGCACAAATGAGTGAATTTTGACAGCTGGGAACACTACTAAAACTGTAATCACGTCACATCCTGAATCGAGAAAAAATGGCTGCTTAAATGTTCAAATTAAAGGTTAAAGGAATAGTTCACCAAAAAATAACAATTTCCCCCTGATAAAAAGACAGAAATCATTTTTCCCATCATCCTCAAGTCATACCGATACGACTTTTTCTTCTCTGAAACACAGAAGAAGATATTTTGAGAAATTGAGATATTTTTCGTTCATACAATGGAAGTCAACAGGTGCCACTGTACCAACATACTTCAAAATATCTTCTTTTGTGTTGCTCAGAAGCAGAGTAAATTATAGAAAATCTTTCATTTGGGGATGAACTGTCCCTTCGGGATGCATTTAAAAAATTGTTTTTATAAAAGGTCTGTGTGGACCGTGGAGGGAGAGATTCGTTATGTATGTCTTCATAATGGATTACAGTCATTTCAAAAGAACAAGGAAAATTGCTTTCCACGTCATGTCCCCTTTAAACGTATATACTCGAGCAGGCGGCTCTTGTGATTGGATAAAGACAATACAATGTGCTTATGTAACGCTCAGAAGCGCACATAACAGGCCGGGTACATTCTGCAATATTAAAGATTCATTTTTTTAATGATTGTTTGAAGAGGTTGTTCTGGTTGTTGTTGTATGCGGTACGAGGCTGCTGAATTTGAGATTGCATAAACACTGCAAATTGTACGTGCGATTATGGGATTTTGGACTACAGCGGCCCATGAGGATAAAACAAAATTTAAGAGACAGAGAAAAGCCAGAGACCAGAGGCAGCGAAAGTGCACGTACAGTTTTAGAGAGAGATGTTTTAGGGGCCACACTGGAAGATTATAAATCTCTGAAAAGAGCTGTGGAGAAAAAAAACTGCTCACCATTTCTGGTTCACCTCTGACCTTCTCACATTTCACAGATTCCTTTCAAACTGACACCTTCCTGAAATGGGCGAGTTGGCAAAGCTGAGGCAGAACGTTCCTTGACTTGCAGGCCAGATAACTTTACTTAAGACTGGATGATGTGCTCAAGTCATTTCGTCGGCGGCGTCTCTGTGCCAAAAAGCTGATTAGCTCTCTCAACCCGCCGAGTGAATGGGCAGTCGCTCTCTGGACGGTCGAGCACCTAAAGGTTTACGGTCAGGTCTTGGTGTGTGTGCAAACACAGCTCAGAGGAAATGTACACGAGCGGCTGCGAGTGCAGGAGGGTGATTCAGTTCGTGCTAAAAGCATTGTGACTGTTCACTCACTCAGACATATGACTCAGCATTGCTTAATAATACACAGAGACCTGATACGCCTTTACCGACGATCTGACGTGACAGCCTGTGAATGCTGAAACCTTCCATCAGAAACATATATGATATTAAAGGGTATATAAACGTTCTATATTTGCCATCAGCGGGGCAGAAATCGTCTCAGAGTAAAAACTCATTAAACCTTTCGAAAACAACACAAAAGCTGTTCGCCTTGCATTGAACATCCGTGACGTGTGTTCTGAGTGAAACAGAATTTTTCAGGTCTGCCCTTCACTCCGTCCATCGGGATTTGATTGGATCGAGAAACGTATTGTATAATATTATGGTTTAATATTGTTTCTCACCACCTGTGTGGCCTCGGTTATGTCAGCAGAAATGAAAAACTGTTTCAGGGGCACAAAGAGTTATTACATTTTGATGAAAGATTATGACTTGCATGCATGCAAAATCTGCGCACGATAAGACCATAAAAATATTCATTCAAGTAAATAGGGCAATTGTGATTATGTTGTTGTCTAATTACATAACACAGCCATAACATATATATCAATAAACTATAGAATAAAGACAGCATGATATAAATGTTAGTTTTAGGCATAAAGTGGAAACACAGTTTAGGTGGTTTTGAAAGTGTTACAATCCACCCCAATACATTTTAAAGTGATACGAAAATAAAATCCAACTGCAGCGGTGGGAGTGAACAAAATCTGCATACAACGCTGCATGATATGTAAAAACAGGTGAAAACAGGTCTCTTTAATCTGGTGACATCACATCCAGGATGTCTCTTCCTGTGGACAGAAAACATTTATTTAAAGGTGACGGGTGGAGGTGACAGGATTAGCCGGGAGAGCTGCACTAATGAGCTTTCTGAGCCTCTGAGGCAATCTGCCAGTCATGAGGGGATTTTAAAGACCTGCGATACAAACAAACGCGTGTGTTATTTATGCACTGTAGCGCTCTTTCATTCTCTCTCTAGCTGAGCGGCTCTCTGCGCGCTCTCGTCTGACCTCTGAGACTTCATTAGGCAGCTGGTGCTGATTTCTGTCTTTCTGGAGTCTATAAAGAAGAAGGTTGGGCATGACAGTTTTTACCACAGTATTCACTTTTGCAGCTCTGGTCATGTGATGCAACTTCCTGTTTTAATTAAACTGTGTTAAGGGCAATACGGCAACATCACTAAACGTTAGCACCTCGTCTTCACTTAGAGGCAACTTTCACAATCCAGTCAATTCTTGAGAGATAAAATCAAGTCACGTTAACTTTAGGCAGTTAATTTGTGTTGACCTTAATTTAGAACTTAACTGGTGTTCTGTAACAGGCATAACTATCTGCTCATCCAGCATAGCTCATCCCTAACTAGCTGCCTATAAAAACAATAGAAGTCTATATTTAGATAGATAAGTAAACGCGCGTGTGTGTGTGTGTGCAGTGTGTGTGTATCTGCGCTGAGAGGATTCAGTTCGCTGGCTGTTTTGAGGGGCTGCAGTAAATACAGCTGCTCTGTGTTCATAACGGCTTTAGCTGTGGCCACAGGCTTCTCCTCTCGGCAGCATCTGTTTCTGTCACATACTGTAATCCTCCATGTGAGTCTGACCTTACCCGTCCACACAGAGCGCCGGCCAGAAAACATCTGCAGTCCAGAGGGAATCTCGTGGTCAGCGCACGGAGAGGAGAAAGCCGTCATAACCAATCCACAGCTCTCCTTCCTCTCCGCTCCTCTAAGTGTATCAAACATACATAACGTATAGAAACGTTAAATCAGAAACTAATTTCATGCACAGATCTACTTCTTAATAGGAGTCAGCAGTTTGACCAAAATGTTATACAACAATAAATTTACCAAAGTTACACTAACAGTACATATCACAATATAAGTTTTATAACAAAAATTGGTTCATTAATAAAAGGCACCTCATCTCATTTGATTAAGTTTACATACACAAATAATAATATTCATAACAAATGAACAGTACAAAAGCACCTTCATATGTATCATTGAAAACAAAACCCTATTGTAGCGCTCTTACCCTATACATCTTGTTTTGGGCACGCCCTGTTCTGTCATTGTCTGGTTTTAACATCCTATCACCTGGCCCTACACTGGACTTTTTTTACTGCCACATTAACATTTAAAGTCTCTCTTTAACACCCCAAACGTGTCACTCTGTATATCACAGATAAAACACAATGATTCCAGAGGTTTACTGCAAGTGCACAACAACATATATTTCAATGTATAAACTAACCATTATAAAGGCCTTGAAAGAAATAACAGGCCAGGAGTACAACCCAATGTTACAGGAAAATCACAGTGTTTGCTTTAGGCTTTGATTGTCGCGGTACATGTTGTCTACAAATAAATGAGAAACGCACACAAGGCACGTTAAAAATATCCAGCACAAAGTCAGCGTGAGACGGTACAGCCACCTGCAAACTTCCAAGAGTTTTAGGATGATCAAATCAGCATGGAACAACAATAACGAGGTACAGAATTTATGCGCGATGAACCTCTTCAATCCTGTTTTTCTTTGCCTTAGTTGTGCAGAGTCTCATGTGGCAAACTGACAAGCAAAGCGTGACTTGTCTGTTGCTCATGTCAGATGTTGTGCTTTGTTTCAAACGAAAGCTATCTGCATTGACATTTGACATTCTCACTAAAGCTGTCTTGTTTTCGTCAGCAAACTGGAATGCTAAACAACCACCCCACCCCCTCGACTCACTTTAACATTTTACACTCGTTCTCTGAGGTACAAGAAAAAATCAAAAATAAGAATAAGCTCTTTGAACCATTGTTTGATACTTGCTAATCAGCTGCAGCTTGTACTGGGGGAGGGCCATTCTCAGTCTAGCAATCATTTGACTGGACAAAAATGTGTACAGTGCAGGATGGGTCATCCTGCACTACACACATTGTTGTACAATCAAATGATTAAATATTTTTGAAGTACATGTAAGTAAATATGCAAAAAGCATCAACTTTATAGGTGCACTAGCATGGAGATGGCTTTAAACTAACCAACAAAAGCCACAAAACTCAGCGTTACTGAGTACAGAGTAGCAGCGTTACTGTAACGTAGCTCCTCCCAAAACTGGTAACCATCCCATTCTCTCTACACATACCATTCCCCACACGAAAACTGTGCATCTGAGCAATAGTTAACCCAGCCTGCTATTGACATTGAAGCAGGTTGGTGAAGCAATGCCAAGACCGAGCTCTCTCATCTGCTCCTGGGAGTGTAAAAATCAAAATGGCAGAGCTAGTTGATGCTCTAGAGATGCACCAAGCCTGCATGCCAGGCGAGAGACACAGCAGAAGCTGCAATGCAGACACACTCTGTTTGGTTTTAGGATTAATGTCCTGTCTCGGCAGGACTCATGTTTGCACGGCCATGGAATGACAGAGCAAGAGAGAGAGAGAGAGAGAGAGAGAGAGAGCAAGCGGTACATAGGAAGCTACAGTCCGTGTGCCGTTTTCTCTTCATTGCTCGGCTCAGCTGAGAAGGAAAATACTCCAGAGCTTTCCAGGTGTCAAAGGCAGGGCTCTGAGCACCAGTAAAGATGAGGACAAACTCGAGCTGCATAGCAATGATGCAGATATGAGTATCGTGTGCTGTCTGGAATGGGAAAGAAGCTTGTGAGAATGAAACTGGGAGAGGGGGAACTAGAGAGACACACACAGATGAATAAAGGGTTGGCATGGAGTGCAACGGCACACACACCTCTGAATCTCAAATGATGAGGTCACAAGTGTGACGGCTGTTGAGGTTATGGGTTAGTGCAGCCTTACCATCTAGTCTCATTAGAGCACACACATTAGGAGAGAAATTACACAATCTGTCTCTGTTATGTTGCTCTGCTCAGTGCTAAAATAAAAATGTGTTGACTGTGATAAATGGAAAAAGCTGTTGCCCAGGAAGTCTTATAATTCAAAGAGGAGGCGAGTTAAAAGTACCCCTGCTGATGCGACATGCATATACCAGCGTGATGCGACATGCTAATGATGACTAGCAGGTTTTTTGCTAGTCTTTTGCTACCAACAGGGTCGTGCTGTTCACCAGGGAAACTTGTACAACCAGCATGGTCTTACTGATCAAGTCGGTTTGTCAAGGAAATCTAGCTAGCTAGCTGGGAAGGCCTGGTAACATGTTGGTGATTAGCTCTGCAGATATTAACAACAAGGACACTATAAGGAGAGTTAGACACTCCACACTCTTGCTGCTATACCACTTAAACAGGCAAGTTCAATTATAATCCTTGACCAGCAAACTGTATATTATGCGATTCTGGTCTCCAGAATTGTTACTGGTGTGCCACGAAAACTGTGAAATGAAGCGATGCAGACGTGCGGCCTTCGAGAGAGGCTTGTTAGGCATTAATTTCACAAAATGTCCCCGTTACATACAGATACAAGACGCTGTCCTTAAACAACACATAACCTACACCAACCAAAAGAAAAACCAAGGTCATTGTTCCCATCACATTGAACTGGCGGTCTATAACCAGTTAGAGGAGCACAAACTATCACATTGAGGTGCTTGTGTGCTTCATGCATCTTTTAAAAGGTCAGACATTAATAATATAGAAGGCGGACTTCAGACCTAATGAGCGATTGGTGACTTGTGATTGGGTTTTTGACTGTAATTGTTCCTTTGCCCTTCTCCGAAACATCATAAAATGACCCTGTTATAAGAGAGATTCAAGCAAAACATCATGTTACTAGTGAATCGGGGTTAGGAGATCGTGCTGAACTTGCTCAATCACTGATTTTTGTTCATTTTAAACCCCAAATAGTTATAGATTGCAGCTTTAAAAAAAGAGCGATCTCAAAACCCGGTCTGATAGGCCCTGCTCCTATTCCAACAAGCCAAATGAACTCTGAACGCTGGCATTATGAATTTAATGGATTAGAGTATCTAACACAAAGTACAACAATCTCAACTGCACCAATCCTAAAACCAATTTCCCTTCAGTGCTTCTATTGAACGTATCAGAAATAACCTGACAAAAAAATGTCAAACATGTGCTTTGAGTTGGTTTACATTGTGGCTTTCTGAGGCAGAAGGTTATTATCCTGTGATTGCGGCGAGATGCTCTCTTTCTTGGGAGTGTTTCTTGTGTCTGATTAAATTTGAGGTCTCTCAGGGCGTGTGACATTACTGTGAGCTATTGTGGCCTCTCCCTCTACCTCTCTCGCTCACTCACTCACTCACTCGCTCGCTCACTCAGTTCCGCTGCTCTTTTTGGGTAAAAAAAAAGTTGATTCAGCTCGTGAAATGCTCTACTTCCCTCTGACACTTTTGGAAACGGCAGTGAAAATTCATAAATATTCATGTTCCGTCACGTCTTCATTGTTCTGCACATCTACAGGAAGGAGAGAGAGGAGAGAGCTTTCCCATTAGAAGCCTTTCTGTTCGGATAACATTAGGTTCTAAAGAGAAGCATTTTGGAGACTGGCTACACGAGCACCTCCAATCAAATATGACAGTGGAGGTGAGAGGCAGAGAGCAAGAGAGAATGTGAGTCACCAGCCAGCAGACTGAACTGAATAACTTAAGAGGAATAAATGCTTATTTCTACACAGCGTCCAGAACAGAGTTTAGCTGCAATCTGGTTAAAAATGAACAAGGATCAGCTATTAAGCAAGTACATGACACATCAGTGTTCAACACAATCTCCTTATCTTCCACTGATTCACAATGGTTAGTTTATAATAGGGACGTATAATTTGAGCTATCGGGTCTGATTTCCACCAGAAAGCAGAAGATCTGGCTAAACATCTCAAGTCCGGGTACTGCAGATGTTGCGGCGTTTGTAGCTTGTTCTTACAGCAGTCAGAATTTAAACCTGT
>JAZGTJ010015014.1:0-13680 GCA_036877575.1 Botia almorhae
GAGCGAGCGAGCGAGCGAGCGAGCGAGAGATAGATAGACAGATAGATAAGAAACTAAACTAAGCTAGTTTCAGATATTACATAAAATGAGTGATGTTCAAATCAGTTACATTTGAATAGTTTAAAAAATGTCCTTCAAACTAAATGGCTTGTGTGCGTATGAATATTTAGACTTGCCTTTTCTATTACTGTTAAACTGTACGAGGCTCTGGGCAGAACGTTTCATACTTGACCTTTATCAAACAAGAGATGTTCGGCTAATCAGAGCAGATGGCTCGCTGTAGTTTTCCATGTTGGTGCAAAATGAACGTTAAAATGCCAAGATCATTTTTTCTTCTCCTGGCTTAACAAGTTCAAATCATACTCAAGGTTAGACTTTAGCGCTGGGAAAAGCATCAGGTAATTCAAGGTCAAACCCTCATGTTACACCATTTTAGGTTTGTGGTAACAGAGATTATTCACAGATCAACATTCTGTTTGTGATGGGCATGCGCAAATCTCATTGCATGTTTGGCCGAGCCATGGCATCGCTTTAGATAACAGTGCTGGGTGGTGGGGGTTGATACAGTGGTTACACAAGCATATCCCCTAAAAGGCCAAGGGGCTCAATCTAACGTTGAGGTGCGGCCCCCGGGCTCTCGAGGGCCTTACTGAGAATCATTGATATTCATGTCTTGTTGAAATGTTGAGAAACCTCTGGCTATATTGAATGAGCGCACGGTGATGAGTATAGGGAAAATGAAAGCCGCAGTCGTGTCTGTTTTATCACGCAGTCAATTTACGCTATGAGCTACCTGCCTCTTCTGCCAAAACAAAATAGTATGAGAGTATGCGGATGTTGTTGGGCAACAACATCCAAGAAAACAATACATTCTTGGTCAGAAAGAGTTCAATGCTTACAGGAAGTGACATAATTGTGCTCCAAATCTAAAGGGTCCAGCTGCACTTCTGTCGTTCTCTTATCTTTGCTGTCTGAGACACAGAAGAGGTCAAAGCCAGCGGGGGTTCACTGCAGTCAAAAAGTGACAAGACGCTGAAATTGCCCCCTGTGGCCTTGGTTTCAAATACCAGCCCCCAGTTTTTCTTCTAAAACATAAAACAGAGGATGAGAATTTGAGTACACAAACATACTGTGTTCCAAAACCTATTTCCCCTCAAAAAAGACTGTTAACACAAAACGGAGAGCAAAGGAATTGCCTCAGGTGTGTAGTTGTTGCCTATTGACATATTTTATCCCCTGTGTGCATTCAAAAAGGATGATGGGAAATGTAGTTTTGCCTCATAAACCTAGCTAACGAGTAGTATTTATTACTGAGCTTTATAGCTATTCTTCATTAACAGTACTTTGTGTAATTTACAAACAATTAAAACTTAATTATGGTCCATACCAATTATTTTCTTCTTTTATTCAGTAATTTGCACCCCCTCATCTCAATCCAGTGTTGTTAATGGCTTAAATATGCTAATTCCAATATGTCTTAAAGCATTAGACGTGTACTGCCATTGTTCCTTATAATCAGCCGTGCCCACCCACCATCATTGACTCCATATGATGTAAAATTGTAATAATCTACTGCACAAAAATCTATTCTTTTAACGTTAGCATTTGTTACTGAGTTTTCAGTAAGCTGGTACAGACTCACAAGCTCCTTACATCCCTTAAAAAATGCTATAACTGCATTGTTATTTTTCATCTGCCATGTTCCCCTGGGCTTTGTTCCAATAAATACAGCAACTAGGAAACAACAGAAACAAGCAGGAAATTAAAAGGCAAGAGATTTTTTGGGTTTTGATTTTCCTTGTGTAGCACCGGACTCATCTATTTTAATGTACCTTCTTTGTCAAAGTGCGTTTTCCTCTCTCATTCTTTCTCTCTCTCTCTTTCTCTCTCCCTCATGGTCTTGTGTGACTGAGCAAATGACCTCCCTGTTTACCTGCACTGCTTTTTACTCCCCCCCAAAAAATCAATGCAGATGAAAAACGAGCAAAGATTCCCGGTGCTGTCTTTTCCCCGTGCGCAGATGGGGGTCCCACAAGGAAGCGGTGGTCCTGCTGTTTAGTAATTCAAGTTTTAGACAGGTGAAGGAAAGAGGATATAATGGCCCGGTAGGGGGGGTGCTAATTGGTACCTAAGCATGCAGGAGACAACGCCGACTGTGCTGCTGGCCAGGCAGTCGGGTTAATTTAGCCATCAGGTGGGTTAGCGTCGCAGCGGCACCTAAGGATCTCGACATGCCTACCTCAGCAGGGCCCAAACCAAGTCCCCGTAACTTTAACCCACAGGATACCTCATTTAATTAAAATGTTGACAGGTTGTTTTGCTAGTGTTAGGCTTCTATATGTAACTGTACTCTGTTGTAATTGGTTAACCTCTGAGCACCAGTGTAGTGTACACTATTGTTAATCAGAGCGAGTCAAGGTGCTAAATACTACATAGGTGTTAATATTTAAACGTGGACCGAGCTTATAGCTATGATGTCATAGATAAGTTTCCATAAATTGTTTAAGTGGACTGGTACAGGGCTTTAATTTTGGAATGTAACAAGGAATTTAAACAAGTGTATTTTTTTCTGTAATACGCAATAAGTGATAATAGAGCGTATTCAATGCAAATATAATCAAAGATATAGATTTTCACTGTCATAATTATGCAGAAGGTTTGTCACTTTAAATAATGAACTTGCAGCACATTTACAGTGGATGTATGAAGGATTATATTCCAGCAGTGGTTTTGAGTAAAATATCCATAAATCAAAGACAAGTGCCCTGCATGCAAAACCACCACGGCACAGAGAAAATACCAATAGCTATAATTGTTTTCCACAAAATAAATAATAAATGAGTTTTTTAATTGAACGTCGCGTTGTGTGCAAATGTTCGCCGTACACGTGACACGACCATGAATTTTGCATTACTGCCCGGCAGTACTGCAGCCAAACATTAATAAGATCTTTCATTTGATCTTCTGTACATAATAATCCACATCATCCTCATAGATGCCTGTTATAAATCATTCACGTAATACGTGCCCTGTCCAAAATTGATGCTCAAGGCAGCGTGCTAGAACATCAGTGCTTTCCTGTGCCAGAATATTACTCTAGTAGCCCACTGTGTTTTCCTTTGTGTCCCCTTTCTTTGGACTTATTAACGAGAAGGGTGTGCGTGAAATGACTCACATAACTTTACAAAGTTAGTTAGGTAGTTTTTCTACACACAGTTTATGTCTGTGTTTACTCTGCATGCTAGTACGTGTCGATTACCCACTTTCAGAAAAGCACGTAGCCGCTCTGTTCATGAGTCAATTGTCAAAGTGCTGCTTGTAAAAATGTCAGTTATTGCGTGTGTTTAGCGAAGGTACGCGAGCGTTTTCAATGCATTGCTACGAAAGCAGCGTTCTCACGCTCTGTTAGCGGACTGTGGGATTGACCGCAAAATATATATTGATTAGGTAATTTGATTGGAATTTCATCGATTCGCACGTCTCATGGCTGCGGTCACCGACGAGATTTGAAGTTGATCATTTGATGAAAGCCAACATGTTAAACTTGTGTGATTTTGGATTATAAATACAATAAACAACCATTGTGTAAAACAATGAATATGTGAGTGTTTGTGTGTGTGTGGTTTTAGCCCAGGGACGCCTTATATGCAGTTTCATAAATCATTTCCAGTATATGCTGTCCACCGCAGTCTGATTGGTCCATGGTTCAGTAGCTGAATAGTAACTGGACGTATGGTCTGTGTGGGTTATGAATAACACGTCCTACACACCTTTTGACAACAGTCACCTTCTGTTTAGACGAACACTACATTTAGTAGTGACATTAAAAGCCCGCCGGCCCCTCCAAGCACATTTAATCAGTTTTCCCACTTATTTACGCTTTTTAAGCGTTTATTTATCGGCCATGACAGGATTTATTCTCGTTTAAGCCATTAGTTTAGATGCCAGTCCGATCCATAAGGGCATCTTGTCAGTTACTGCACAAAATCGTGACTATTGCCACTGCTATAAATAACAGCACACACACACACACACGAGAGCTGTCTGAGTGCCTTTATGGATTGGAAGGTTTATTTTGGTGTCAAAGGTGCTGTAAGGTAGGTTGGGTGCGAGTCGTGAGGTGGGAGCTGCTGTATGTGGGTTGATTTATCTGCTGGAGTTAACAGAAAAGGCCCCAAACCCCTAAATTATAATCTGTAGACATAAAACTCTGAACGCGGTTCTGAATTCTGTTTCGTGTGCGTAGATGCACAGAAAGACACTCGGCTGACCTTATAATATGGATTAAATCCAGTAATATCATGTAGCCCACAACTTTCGTAAGCTCTTATCTTTGGCATGTGGCTCTTGGTCTTCTGTAATGTTGAATTAAGACAAATATCATAACTGTACTCCCAAAATGACCCCTGCTTTCTGGAAGGGTTTTACATTTTGTAGCTAGTGAGAGAGAGAGAGAGAGAGAGAGAGAGAGAGATGGCATGTGTGTGTCCCTTTTATAAGCGTTTGTGTGTGTGTTTCAGGGAAGTATGAAGCCTCATTTAAATTTTTATTGCACAGTATCTCATCAGAGAAGGAAAAGCCCAATAGAACAAAGGTGATTTCCCGGTTATTTATAATAAGCAGAGCTACTACCTGGCTTATTATCTTCAGGCTTAAACTTCTCACCCACAATGCATTGCATAATGTAAGCTCAAACTTCAACGATAAATCATCCAGTATTCTCAGTCATGTTTTGGCTGTATTCGGAATAAGTTGTTTATTTATTGTTGAACAGAGATCTAATTACCCAGCTAACAATTTGAAGTATTTAATTTTAAAATCCATTAAGTAACAAAAACATTAAAAATGCTATTTTGAAAGTTCTAGGAACGTTCTAGAACGTTCAGTTTTTAGTAGTTGTATTAACGTTATTGCTTGTATTAATGTTATACGACTGTTATTCAAACCTTTGTTTAATTCTGTGATGTTTTTCAAAGGTTTTACTAAATTATTAAAAATAACGTTTTTGGTGATTTTAAGAGGACGTTCTTAACGTTCTGAGAGCGTTCCCTGTTAGCTGGGTAATTGCAGGTTGGGTGGATAGGTGATGCTGTTTCTTATTTGCCTTTTGATCCCTTTCAAATATGCAGTGTATACTCTATTTATGTGTTTGTTTGTTTGTTTTGTGTCATTCTTCACCTTCGTCATCTTAATGGCTGAGAAAGTTCAACAAACTCATGACTAGATTAAAAACAGAGAAACAGGGTTTGTTTTGTAGTTTGTTTGTTTTGTTTGGTCAGGATATTTTCAAAATGTGATTTTTTTAGGGTTGTGGGTCAAATTAATTACCAGGGTTGTCACTTGTTTTGTTTGTAATCAATATTTTGTATTAAATTGTTGATTATCAACACAGTTGCTGTTAGCTTGTATAGAATATTTCTGATCAGTTTCGATCAGTTTAGTTCCTAGAGACGCACCGATCAATACTACAACGTTCACTCAACTGGTTACATTAATTAACAAGTGTACATGCTAAACCTGGGATTTATTTGGAAGGCTGTTTTTTTTTTACTAAAAGATTGCTTAGTGTTGTGTTGAGACTCATGCAGGCCTTCGGTTTTATCTCGCGCTTCAGATAGCTTGACATCCATCAGGGGAGGGCGAGACAGAACGCAGGAGAAACAGTGAGAGAGAAGATGAAAAACAGAATAGAGAACAACAGAGACCAATGGATAAAGAGAAAAATAAGCAGCTATTAAATGAATGTTGTACTGAATGTTACAAGTATGTTTTCGTGTGCTGGAATCTTTGGATTATTATAAATCACAGATTATTACTCTGAGATTATGACTTCATGTATTGGAATGTAAATTTACATTGCGTTTTTTAGATTGCAGATATTAAAATATGCAAATTGCATTGTGAGCAAAGTAGCGCATTACAAATGCAACATCATCTTTTTTATTGCTTAGCAAATAAACTTTATTTGCAGTCATCTAATTACAGATTTATTTATTCATTTTTTAATAACAGGAAACAGCAAATACAAAAACAGGAAGTAATGTAAATGCTACAATATTTCATCTATTACATGCATCTAAGCAGTAACTATGTTGTAACATCTTTAAAGAGTGAAATTATTAAACCGACCAGGTTTAGTAATTCTGAAAAATCTGGTTTGTTAATGAGCTTTTGTCTGATTGTAATTGGTGTGTCCCAACAGAGCTTCCCCTGCTGTTTCTAATGACCAAATACATAAGAAAATACTTAAGACCCGCCCCAATCAGACCGACTGCATAATCACCTACAATCTGTCATTCTTCACAATCAAACTGTGATTTAACTAACACTTCAACCCCGACACATGTGATAGCTGTAGCTCCTTAAGTGGTCTGCAGATGATTAGAAGACCACCGCCTGGGAGATGTGTTGATTTTCTGATAAACTGTGCATATGGCGTGTGTGTGTGTGTGTGTGTGTTTAATACAGTAAGTGTCATACGTACCTCTGCATACATAAAGTAGAGATGGCCCACCTGTGTGTGTGTGTTGCTTAGGTCATAATTCTTAGCTAATCTTCATAGCAGACACATAAGACACCCGTGTACACACACATGATTGATCTGACATTCACACACACACACCTACAACGTGCACTTGCACATGTTAAACGTATTGCACACACACGTTCGGTGACGTTTTGTTGGCTAAGCTGCTTTGAAAGTGTACAGTGTTTCAACACCAGGTGAGGTGCTCTTTGGCACAACACACAAGTTTAATATGTAGTTATTAAACTAATTGTGGGCTGGTTAAGGCATACAAGCACCGTAGCTACTACATTATGATAGTATTCACCGCATGTTCAGTCTCACTATTATTTCTGTATATTATATCTATAGCTAATTGCACTAAAACGGATTTATATAACTGAATAATACGCATAGTGATAAATGGCAGTATTTAACTGCACTATTTATTTCACTACAAACAAAGGTGCCGTGCGGTGACTTCTGGAAAGAATTGAGCATCGACTCGAAAGAATCAGTAAATTGTTTTTTTAATCGTTTCATTGAAAATGAAATTGGATTTTCCAACGCTACATAAAAGATAGCTTTTGATTATTCGGCTCACTCGGTCGTAAAGGCCGCGCGCACAACGCAGAGTGACATAAAAAACAAAAATGTAGCATTTTGTCACACCACGCCGCATCTTGTTAGAATAAATAGCTTGTTAATGGAAAAGCCAAACTGTTTTGAAAACGGCTAAGTTGCTGTCACACTACCGCTAAATGTAGTTAGCACTGCTGTTAGCCAGGAATTTGTTCTGACCTCTGAATTTCCTTCTGCAGTGACACCCTGACCATCACCCACATCCCAGATCAAGAGTTTTGCGTAGCCAAGCATATCGTTTTTTGTCAGATATGTAAACATCGTGTTTGAGCTTAATGTCATTAGACAGCATAACTCTGGATGTGATTCCAGCACAGAATGTTTAAGGAATATCTGTGATGCCAGTTTTCTTCATAGATTTGCAATTACCAGATAATTTTTCTATCAGTCTCTGAAAGAAACAAGCAATCAACATGGAGATTAGATTTAGCACTAACAGGTGACTCAGTTTTGCAGCTAATATACCCATGAATTTTCCATTACCACAGGGAGAGAGAGAGCGAAAGAGATAGAGAGAGAGCTCATTAAGACCGTTTTCTTAAAATTATTCTGACACACAAACACACTCAGCAGAACTAGTGTGCGTGATACATCCCAGCCAGCATCTGAACACCCTGTGTGTTGCCAGGCACCAGTGAGCAGCTCAAGGCCTCAATGGGCTTCCTCAGCACTTTTTCTCTTCAAAACGAACAGGAAGAGATTTGAGTCAGCAAATCCTCCCGTACCCCATCCACAAACGCCAGCGTCACATTCCTCCATTGAGGTTTCACACACACAGGAGCTGAGACCATCCAGAAATAATGTGTGCCTCGTTTATGTCAAGTGTTTTCAGCAAAACACAGAAACCAATGTCTATAAGTGTAACGCTGACGCTGAAAAGTGACACAGCGACAACTCAAAATAGCTTCCGGATAAAAATATATCATATGAAGCGAATTTATCTGACATAAACCAAGCATTGTTAAGTTTGGGCCTACCAAAATATATCCTGTGCCGATTCAACAAGGATATTAAAACTCAGTTTGTTTTTCCTATTAAATATTAGATTGTGGAAATTTGAGCACATTCAGAAAAAAACGTGCTTAATAGTTTACCGGGTGTGTATGCAAATGAAGTCTTAATTGTTTAAAATCTTTAAAAGCAGCCTGAAATATTGTAATATGATAATTAATGGACAATGAATGGAGTGATTTCATCCAATGAGATTTGAGCGAATCATATGATTAAATACTATTGGTTAATATTGTTCCACCTATGCACAAAGTTTGCTTTCGCAGGTTCCACCTTCCGTGTTTTGTTTCCAGGAGTTGTATTGAGTTTGAGGGAACTCAGACACGCCGCAGTACATCTAGAGTACAGTTTGTCTCTTTCGATTCGTACAGTTCTCCATTAAAATCAAGCACTCTAATAGCCTGAGAGAGCAGTGAATGTGTCCTCTCTCTCTCTCCCATCACCCGACATGAGGAATCCAGAGAGCTGTGCATCAACTGACTGCAGCTAATGGAAGTAATCCAAGTTGATTAGCAGACACCCGAATCATCACTTGTTTTCGCACCCTGTCGCCAATAAAGAGCAGAAGGAGTGTGGAGATATATAGATGGACAGATAGACTCTAATGCACTTTCATCAAACAGGGTTTAAATGAAAGAAGGTGCTTAATGTTAAGAGAATGTTGATTGTTAACCTCATGAGGTCAAAGAAAATATGCATAACTGTTTAATTCTATTCATGTTCTGTTGAATTTTTTTCAACCCTGTTACCAAAATGTAGAATTTTTATCCTACGGTAAAACGATGGCCTTGGCAGATATTGATATGTTTTATTACAGTTGTGTTTAATTATATATACATAATATATATAAAAAATTAATGTGATTAATTATATATTATATAGCGTATCATATAATTAATTTGATTTAAACCTTAAATCTATTAATAGCCCTAATAAAAACAAAGAGAACAGGAGTGCGAACAGAGAATGAACGAGGATGAAAAGAGGGAGAGAGAGGGATAGAAGAAGTGAGAGAGAAAGGGAGAGATAGTTTATCATGCATGAAGGTTATGTTGGCAGGAGGCTCTATGGAGACTCCGTGATACAGCATCGAGCTTGTGCCTGCAAGCTTACATGTGTTCAATTCACTCCACCTGCTCTTCCATCTCTGACTCTGCTTCTTTTCATCTCATCTCGCCCTCTTTGTCTCTTTCGCTCTTTCAGAACGACTCCTGGGGGAAGCAGTACTCTTACGCCCTATTTAAAGCCATGAGTCACATGTTGTGTATCGGCTACGGAGCCAGAGCGCCGGTCAGCATGTCGGACCTTTGGATCACCATGCTCAGCATGATCGTGGGCGCCACCTGTTACGCCATGTTCGTGGGCCACGCCACCGCCCTCATCCAGTCTCTGGACTCGTCCAGACGACAATACCAGGAGAAGGTAAAAAATAAAACAGCCAGACCTGCCATCACCTGTTTCACTAATCTCAATACAAACAAGTTTGCTTTTTGGGGTGAAACGGGACCAGAAAGCATGTTGGTGAGATTTACCCAGCATGCCTCCACACATGCATTTGATCTCAGGAGACCTCGATAGCATCTTGGGTAAAATCTGTGTCATCGTCGTGTATCACAAGCACATTATGAGCTCACAGCTCATGAATCATTCAAGAATGACATCAATATCGATCTCACGTCAAAGAAATTCTACCTCTGTTACACGGGTAGAGGGTTGCAAGCTTCAGACAGCATCTGCAGAAACAGAGCTGACATCTTTACGTATATAGTTGCTTGTAGAAGTGCTTGTAAGAAGGTTTGACGGTGTGACCAAAATCGCTGAATAATTTTACACGATGGTAATGCTATACATTATGATGTACATGCTGGAAATTCCAAAATAGGATTGTAAACAGCTGTTAAACTTACCAAACGTCAAAACGAATCTTTGTTCGCATCTAACTCTTTAAATTACAAGCTGTCCATTTCTACACATTCAAATTGAATAAAATTTATTCTTAACACCTGCCCTACCCTGTTATTCTCACCTACAACAGTTTTGGGCTTGTCAAATTTCCACAGCCCCCGTTACCTCACCCCTGTAGTTCATTACTACACTAAATTGAGGATTGTGATACTTAAGTCATCAGCTCAGACATGTCAGAGCGTATCGATTCCACTTCCTCTAAATGACATGCAACTTCCTCTCAAACACACTGTGGGAAAACGGATCGGCAGATTATCCCTCATTGTCTTAGAAGGTGTGTTGTACTGTAAGCAGATCATTATATCCTCTGTTCAAAAGAGGATTTGTCCCAAGTGAACAACAATGGCAATCTCTCAGGGCCAGTGTGTGCAAGGGGAGCCCAAGCTGCTGTTCCCTAGAGGGAGGAGGGGCTTTTGTGGGCTTTGTTTGGGTGGCAACCAGATCTGAGTTAACGTCATGCCACGCATACCACGTCATACCAACATCAGGTTTTTCATTTGATCCCATTATTGGATCAGTAGGAAGGTGAGATCAGGATGAAGGAAATAGAATTCCATAGAATTCAATTTTCTCTTTCATTCTGTTACATCAGATATGGCAAGACAGGAAAAATGGACTACCAATACAGTTGGATACATCATCGTGTTTCAACTGCTTTTCAGATCTTAGTATATAATAGAAAAACTAAGGCAAACATAGATTTGGGAATTATACAGTGTCTAAATAAAATGTATGTTGTATAGACTACTTTTAGGATATATTGTCATTTTTGGAGCTTACAACTGTCCATATTTTTTCCTCAGTTTGCATTTCATGTAAAAATAACAGTATGTTTCATCCCAACACGAGGGTTAGTAAATAATCACAGATTGTTTTTGGTCTTGTCCAAATTGTTCCTTAAAGATCCTTCTAATTGTTTATTGAGTGGCATATACATTCATCGACACACAATCCAGCCATTATTTGTGTATATATACACATGCTCATTTTCTCTACAGTTTATTAGTAACGGCCTTTACAAATATCATCCAGTTTACGTGAATGTATAAGTTGCATTTTCTCATTACAGGCGGCCCCTACATCTTCTAGACTGACATGGCTATTTAGCAGGAGCCTTTTAGAGAGGCGAATCATGGGGTTTCAATCCAAGCTAATGAGATTCTGTTCGCCAGGAAAGCGGGGTGCTCCAAACATCCATGGTCCACGCGTTCCATCAATTACCCTGTCATGGCCGCCCCGATCCGCCTTATCAGAGTTTCACACGTAGCTGGGTGTCACCTTGAGTGTGACAATGATGCAGAGGGTCGGAAAGGGACAAAAGACTTCTGATGTCCCATCGTCAGTTCTTATCTTTCATTTAAATATGATTTTTCTGACCTTGTCACGGTCGCGTGCCGCTCCACGCGGACGCGCGCGAGACACTTCGCATTTCTGTTCCATTTAAAATCGCAATGTCACCGCTGTGGTTTTATCCCCTCCATTATGCCAATTAAAATCTGGCTCCATTGCAAAAGGATATTAGATATGGCTCCCTCCTCCCAGAGATGCACAAATGGGATTTATATTGAACAGGCCTCTCAGTGGTCACTATATATAAACAGCTGAGGTCAAGTGACAGAGCCAATGTCGTTGGTCCACCTGCTAGAGAGAAAAGCATTGCTGGTCACAAGCATGTGTTTTGGATACTGTCGAGAGAGAGGCTTTAAAACCAGCAAGGGTTTCAGTTGGGTTCATAAGACAGACAATACTGGTTTATCATTTTAATCAAATAAGTTTTGCTGATAATTTGTCTGTGAAAAACTGGCCTTGTTGGTTTAGAGATCAACATCAAACCAGCACTAACCAAGCCAAACTGGCTCGGACCAGGATTAAAATTCATTTCAGCAGAGTAACTGGTCATTGGTATACTGGTAAATGGACAAAATAGCTTTCTTTCAAAATTAAGTGAGCTGTAATCAAAGGTAGTAGCATCCTTTATTGTTATTAATAATATTTTAAACAGAGAGTGTGTTGCAATGCATGCTGGGATTGCCTTCACCATAAAGCATTGTTATTTGGCCAGGCACTTTTTGTATTTGTGGCAGATGAGGCAGCAGAAGTGTGCTGAATCAGTTTTTTGCAGCTTCCTTCATGTGTGGTAGAGTGCCATGATGTCTTGACATTGTAGACAGCTCACTAGGTTCTGTAACAGCTAATGCCTTTGTCCTGAACTCCTTATTTTTCTTACTAATTTGCGGCATGTGCTGTAATTAGTGGTTTTATAACAGATCTGGTGATGAATTTTCTGACTCAGCTCTTGTACCGGCTGACTCACCAACGATTGGATCTGCTGGTCCATTTGCAAAGATAAGCTCATAAAAGATACCCACACTCCAACGTTATCTCTTATCACTGTCTTCAGTGGCTTCTAGTAGCAGATCTCCTATGATCAGCAGATCAAACCAGCCCAGGTCTGAGATCAGCCCCAGACGCTCTGTTTTCTAAACTCTTGCACCGAGAGCAACCGTAACCCTCAGTGTGTTGAGCAGTAGGGTGGCGTCTCAGAAGAGTCCTTCAAAGTGTAAGATCAAACAAGATCAACAGAAAAAGGATTCTAGGTAGAAGTTGCTCTGATGTGCGGTTAGCTTCAACTTATTCACCTGAGGTTGTTTTGATGTCTGTTTACAAGGAAACCTGGCGTTTTTTTCTTGTCATTTAAAGAGTATTACACTGTAGGGGGGCTGAAGTACTGCAGGGTCTTTTGTGATAAATACCAATGCAAACTGTGATGCTGTTCTGTAATGTTTATTAAAACAGTCCATTGAGTGAGTAGATAAAAAGTTTATACAGTTGGGTTATGTAAATGCCAAGGAAAAAACACTGGGTTTCCTTGCAAACAGACATCAAAACAACCTCAGGTGAATAAGTTGGAGCTATATATATATATATATATATATACATGTCCCAATATGGCAATATCACTATCGATATATGTTACATATATGTGTGACTCATATAACTAATATGTCAGTAAACACTAATATATATCACACATGTAAATATTATAATATTAATAATATATGTTTTTTATTTTACGTTTATATAAGACATATATATTAATAATTATTATACATGGGGTAGATGTATTGTATATATCAATACAGGGAATGGTTCCAGTTTCTAATAGGTTTTATATATGGCATATATGGAGATTGGATATATGTACGTTACATTTGCGTTTGGGGATGTTAAAAGTCATCTTAGAATGGTGCATCTTAACTGGTAGAGGATATTACATCAATCATGGGCTTCACTTCCTCAGAACACCCTTTTGTTAAGCGTTTATGTTGAATGGGCTGAAAGATGCTTTAGATAAAACATGAATATGAATATATGTAACAGCTGGTATTTGTACGTTTGCTGGTGTCCGTATTAATGCAAACATCCGTACAATACCAGCTGTTGCATTTATTCATAGAGTGGTCTAAAATCCAGATTCAAAGTGACAGAATAATAAAACGTATTATTCTCTCATTGCAAATCAGAAGATCTGTGTTGTCATTCCCACGCACGATCGC